>JAUJYN010000012.1:3591973-3891357 GCA_030737835.1 Acorus gramineus
CTGTCTATTAGTAAAATTTCCACTTACTTTCACGAACCCCATTTGAAGGCGAGAGAGGTGGAGAAGAAAAGAAATCAAAGAACAAAAAAAAAATTAGGGTTTTTGAAATACCTGAAAAAGCTTTCGAAGGTGACGCCATGATTTACGACGTGAATTCTCCACTGTTCAGGTCCTTCCTCAGCCAGAAAGGCGGGGCTTCCGACAAGAGGTGATCACAAATCTTCTCTCTTTTCGGAAAAACTCATACGATGATCCAAAATCATCTAGGGTTTTTTTTTTTTTTTTTTTTTGTGTTTTCCATCTCATCTGATGATCTGAATCCATGAACGGTTGGTTTTATATTTTCAATAGGTGAAAATCAAACCCTAATATGTTCAATTCATTGTGAGAAATGCCTGGTTGATATTTTTGCTTAGTTTTGATACGAGTGACGTTTATGATAATGAGTGTTTGATTCGTGAAATCGGTGGATTAATGGAGTATCTCTGAATAATCCATCGCTTCTAGATTGTTTATGACTTGTGTTTGTAGAGAAGGGTATTTGGTTCACAAGAATGGTTTATAGGTCTGCCTGGTGAGTTTCGGAGATCAAGTGATCAACCTTGTTTTCTATGTGTACCAAACAACGTAACTGTGGGATTTGTATTGATAAGGGTTTTGGCATGCAAGTGACATCATCTGATATTCTGATGCAGAAAATGTAACTATTATGATGATTACAACTGTGTAGCATTGATGTTGTTCTGAGGATAGAACTCGTGTTAATTGAAGCAAGGCTCGGACGAGAGTGCAAATGATATGATTTTCAATAGTTTATTAAGTGGAGGCGTCTCCAAAGTTTCATGTGATTTGAGATAAACTTAAATGCTAAAAAATTGAGTTGATTATTTTTATTGGGAAAATTAGGACATATGTATCAAGAGAAAATTGGACAGTGGTGTGGGCAGATATTTATTTGGAGAACTGAGGTATCTAATAATCCATGTAGAAGCTACATCAGCATTTGGCTTTTTTTATTCTTTGAATTTTCAGTCTGAAATTAGACATTCAAAACCCGGCTTCCTTTAGATATATGAAGATGTGTTTGATTTTTTAGCTTGAGTTCAAACAAGGACATACTCATAATTTTGTTCATGACTTCAATATTTTGTTCTTGGCCTCGTCCTTGTTGTTCTTCTTGGGCAACAAAAATAAAATTTCTACCAGAATGTCTTGTGTTCTTTTCCGGCGCAAAACTCTCTCTGTGGAGAATGTTTGGGAGATGGTCATCGGGTTCATCCAAGACTAGGGTCATTTTTGTGCAGGGACTAGGTCCATTTTGTACCAGAGGGGTAAATTAAGCATTGAGTCATATAAGGTTCTTGTTTAGCATGGGGTGAGAGCTAGTAGTTACCTTTTTAACTACTCACCTCATAGGGCTGGATTTATTTGTTTGTATGCTTTGGTCTCCTGCCCCTATCATGATTTTGAGTTTTTTTATATATGGAAGTCATGACATTGAGGTTGGTAGCCTATCATTTTCTCAAAATAAAATAAAAATTAAATACATATAATAATTAAAAAATGAATGTCCTGTGTATTTTTTTAAAATTTGTTATTCATTTATGTTTTAAATAAGTTACATGGGAGTTGCACCTTAGATAACCATTGTAACTTTTAGTTTTCATCAAGAACTAGCTAGAATTCTCACATGGGTTCACTGTTCAAATATGCGGTATATACGGGATAGCAGGAGTATATGCGGCCGCACATGTGGTTTGGTCAGGTGGTCCAATATGCGGGCTAGACCTGCATATGTGGCCGCACATGTGGTTCAGTCAGGCAGTCCAATATGCAGGCTAGACCCGCATATGCGGTCTCTATGTGGATATTCAGCCGCTTGTGCAGTCAAACATTTCTATTATTTATTTTTTGGGGGTTCACAAGATTTGAATATAAATTTTTGGGGTGCTTTATTTTATTGAAGAATAGTCTTTGGATAGTTTTTATGCTTTCTCTTGGATGTTCAGGTTACTTTGGAAGCTTTATAGCTTAGGAAATTTTGGCTCTCTATTATTTTTTTCCTTACTTTCTATATTTTTAAACATCTGGGATATGTTCATTTCCCTATCCACTATCACTATACATTTGAAAGACTCGTTCAACTAATTTGAGTATTTTTTTATTCTCATTTGACGGTGTTATTCATCAGCAAACCTCCACATTAGTTGGTGAGCACATTTTTTTTCCATAGGTCTATCTTTGCGTAGCTTTATAGATTTGCACTTAAACAGCTAATGTAGACTTACATTTATTGCTCAAATATATTCTCTAATTTGTGATCAAAGGCTTTTGTTATAAATTATTAATCAGATCTATATATTTATCTTCTTATCTATTGTTTGAAAATAATCATCATATATCTTACTATTAATTTTTAATATGAAACCGCATATACTCCCACATACCGCCTGTACTTTATGTGGTACCATGGCCGCACGCAAACTGTATACCGCATTTATAAACACTGCATGGGTTTGTTTCTTAATTTAACCTATCAGTCAGAGGACTTCAAATAACTTGCATTGGAATTGCACGTTACATAAGGATTGATCATTGATTTGCTTTTTTTAATTATCTAGAAGTCTAGCTAGACCTGCTATAGTATCTTGGTTCTCCAACAACCATGAGGTACTTGGTTTACTCTGTTTATCTAACGAGTTTGTTGGGTCGGCATTTTTGTTTGTATCCTTTTCTTTTCTAAAAGCTCTTTCGATAATGAGGCTTTTGCATTTCTTTTTAATATCAAAGTAGCTGTTCATTGTAACATTCTTAGTCATCTGAATTTCAAACTTCCTGCCCACCCCCAATAGATAATGTCTCCAAAGCCTCAAGCAATGAACTTGCAGTCATCTCTTTTTTTTTGTGAACATTAAAACGCTCTTCCATCTCATTAAGCTAACAGCTTTCGAGGAGAGAGGCACAGGGGGGGGGGGGGGGGGGGGGGGGAATGGGGCAATTCTTTCAATCCCCTGGAGTTTTCCACCTATTTGGAAGTTAGAACTTAATATCTTCCTCAGCTTCTCTTGTAGGAGGTTTTACCTCCCCAGTAATAAATTACAGGTAGTGAGCTCATTATGCTAATTTCTGATCTTCATTCAAGCTCCAAATTTCTGGTCATGATCTGGTCACATTTAATCTGGCTCATCTATGTATGATGCCATTTATTGTGTGGATTTTTATCATATCTATTTTTATATAACTCCATGTGTTTTATTGTATCAGGAAATGTAATTAACGCCTTTTTCTCTGTGATTTGTTTGGAGATGCATTTTAAAATCTATTCTGAGGAATTCTCATTTTGAGAGGTCCAGCAATTAACATAAATTTAATATTCATTAAAAAAAAAGAAATAAAAAAGGAACAATAGCTTAGGTCTAGATTACCTAGGTCTTATACTTAAGTTAGAAATATTAGAATGCTACTCACTACTTGTTGGTGAGCTCTATACTTCAGTGACAAGTTATTATACTGAAGTATGAAACAGCGGAGGACTGCTAACTTAAGAGAGATTTGAGAAGAGGAACCTTTTAAAACATGAAAAAGATGAAAATGTGGTTTCTTTCATCTTGAGAAACCCCTCGCCTTTTCAGGTAGGTGGTGAATATGCTTAGGGCATTCAAACATGACATGTTGATCATTATACTTCTTTTAAAAAAATCTGTGTAACACATAGATCCATTGTTCTCCGAATAAGTTTTTCTACCATGAATAACACTTTGTTCCTCATTAGCCAATTTGCCAACTAATTGCATGAGGTGTGACTGAACCGCATAAGGCCAAATCGGCCAATATACGGTCCGGACCAGCATATGTGGTCTGTGTGCGGATGTGTGGCCTCTTATGCAGCCGAACAAATTTTTTTTTTTTTTTTTTTTAAGGGTTCACATGATTTGAATATAAACTTTTGGGGTGTCTTTGTATTATTGAAGGATAGTCTTTGGATAGTTTTATGCTTTCTCTTGGATGTTGGGGTTGCTTTGGAAGCTTTATAGCTTATGAAGTTTTGGCTTTCTATTCTTTTTTTCCTTGCTTTCTATTTTTCTAAATATCTGGGATATGTTCATTTCCCTATCCACTGTCAAATAAGACCTAGGTTTATAGCTTATGAAACTTTATAGTTTTGTACCTAAAATGCTAATGTCGACTTACTTTTATTGTTCAAATATTTTCTTTAATTTGTGATTAAAGTCCTTTGTTATAAATTATTAATAGATATATGTATTTATCTTATTATCTATTGTTTGAAAATAATCGTATATTTTTTTATTAATATAAATATAACACCGCATATACTCTGCATATACGGGGCATAATGCATGTACCCTATGAGGCACCCCAACTACACGCAAACCGCATATCACATTTCTAAACATGGGTACTTTCAAGGGCGGAGCTACATGGGGCCCAGTGGGGGCAGTTGCCCCCACTGGCCCACCACTCACTCACCTTTTTATCTAGTTGTTGTTGTTGTGTTCAGTTAGTGTAGATGATTTTTTTAATTTAATTTATACAAAATATTAACACTTTATTTTAAAAAGATCAGCTAGTCCTCGTCAATTTTTTAGCGAGCTGTAAAGTAGGGTTAAAAATGAATGATTTTGATTTTCAAATGATCAAGTGTTACACGCATCAATATAAATGTTGCCTAAATAGTTTATTTTATTTATGAGTGGTATTTAGTTTCTATTATTGTTTCTTAATTTGTAAACATTGAAGAATCTTATTTAACTAATCCATACACCCACATCTATAAGAAAATGTTCATCACCCTAGTAATTTTTTATCAACTTTTTACATAATAACAACCAAATAGTGAATAATGGCTAGTTTACTTTTCTACCCACTCTTGTTTTGCTTTGTTGCTTTTATGTTCTTGTTATTCCTCTATTCCTCTCACCAACCCCCCCGGGACATGTTCTATTTTGTAATTTTTTTTATGCCATCGAAAGGATCACCTCCCCTTCAAACTGCAAGAGCTATATAATAATAATAGTAATATTTGATTTTTTAGATTTTTTTTTCTCTTCCTTGCTCCCTCTCTTTCTGATCTATGAATACAGCAAACAAGAAAAAAATTTCACTCACTCTTTTCTGATGTCTCTGCCTTATCTTCTCTCTCTCAACCTAGGAAAAGAAAATTACACTATCATGTTCATATATTATTATATTTCATTTTTGAATAATTATAAAAGATGTATTAGCTATTTTATATTATTGTTATTTCATATGCACCTTGTAATCTTGAATTTTTTTTGTTTATGTTTAATGTTAATGGATGTTGATTAAGAAAATAGTATATAAAAATTCTCGATTAAAAAATAAAACATTTAGCTAAATATTGCCCCCGCTGGAGCAAATTTCTGGCTCCGCCACTGGGTACTTTGATCTCTCTTTTAGTCCTTTTCTTCTAGCATTGATCCTTTTCAACATTTGAGCCGTATTTGAAATGAACATTGATCCCCAAAGGTGTCTCCCATTCTATTTCATAACACCCCTTGATATAATCGCTGGAGGAGAAAAGGTGAGAAAAAGGTGCTCCGTTATTTCCTCTTGTTCATTGCATAACTCACACATGTTTCCATCATTTTTCCACTGCATTCGATTCAGAAGTTTATTTAAAGAGAGGAGTCATGAGGAAACATGGACATTTAGAGGTTCTTTAGGATCCCAAATTTGTTTGTAATAATTGGTTGTTACTAAACCTCTTACTATTGATCTTCTTTCGGGTTTCCTTTTAATTCTTGTATTGTCCTTTTCTTTCTTTAAAAATGTAAGGAGATCCCTTGTCTCCTATCTTTTGGGGTTTTCTTGCAATAAGATTCTCCTATATTTATTCTCCAAAAAAAAAATAAAAAAAAATCTTACTATTGAGCTTTCATTAGAAATCTTTCACCATAAAGCTAATACTGCTTCGGGTAATCCATTCTATCATATATTATTATTATTCCAAGTCAAAATATCTCTCTTGTAAAAGCTTTAATAGAACTATTGCCTCATTTTCTTCCGATTCTGTTAGATCTCTCCTCAACCCTGGACACCAAATGAGCTCACTTTCCCCATCAATGCAGTGATACACACATATAAAATATGCCTTGTAAACAGTAACTCGAAATAATGAAGGGACCCTTCAAGGTGGTGATGAGTCCATTCCATTATCATCTATCTGTCCAAAGGTATATCATTCAAAAGAAAGCCCAATAAATTATATTCAAGCTGGTGATGAGTCCATTTCATTACCATCAATATGTCCAAAGGTATATCATTCAAAAGAAATCCCAATAAATAATATACAAATATGAAATTGGAGATGTTAGTTTGTTCACTATAAGCCGGACCTTGCAAAACATTATGCCCATGTTTGAATACAGAATAAGACTTTTTCTAGGGTGTACAGTTATACCAGCATAAGTAGGTATAGCAGTGGTTGTGTACTTGTGTAGTTTTGAATTATTCTCGTTGAGAAACATAATAATAAAGTTTTTGTTGTTTTGATAAAGTGTGAATAAAGTGTAGATAAATATTTATAAAAGGTGAAAAAATGATGATAGTTGACTTGATGTGTGTTTTATAAAAGGTGATGATAGTTGATTTGACAGTGAGTCCACGCATTCTTTGGGTGGAATAAGCTGGAATAACTTTAATTCCAAGGTTGGCTGGAATCTATATACCACTTTATATCAATTTATTTTGGCATAGGTTATCCTAGGGTATTCACTGCATCCAAACACCAAAAATTACTTATTCTGTTTTATTCCATGTTATTCCGTTGCCTATTCCGTATCCAAACGGGGGGGTATATAATCTCCTAGTAAGACAGATATATAGGCCATAGTACCACTAAGTTGAAATTTTCTTAAAATAATGACGTGTTGATGGCCTTCCCTCTCGAAAACCCACCCCACTACCACTCTTGAGCCACCTTCACTGACCATCTGATCATCTTTAAGCTGTATGGAAATTCTCTTGGTTCAACCTTATTACAGTTTGTATTTATTGGTATGGTGAATCCATTTTCATTTTAAATTGAATTTTTTTATTACCCAAATAGCTAAAAATATATTATTTTCAGCATTCTCCCCTCACTCCATCTTTTAAGCTGGTTTTTGATATCCAGATAATGTGTAATCATAAATTTTCATCAACTTGATCTCATTTTCCATTGCAATCTTATTCAGCTTACTTCTATTATCCCTATTAAAAACCCAATGTTATCTTTTCTTTTATATGAGGATGCTTGACGGCATAATTCTTTACAGCTTTTCTGATTAGAGTCTTCTCATATTGGTTGGCGCGTACTGCAAATTTTTCAAGCAACACTTTCCTCTGAAGTTCTCATTTTATGACACATCAATGTATCCCACCTCATTTTTATAAATATCCATGTATTTGCATCATGGTTCATCGCATCATTGTATGTACCAACTATATTGTTTCTTACATTTTGCAAGAAATTGTAAATTATTTTGGTTCGCAGAGATTTGTTTTTACATCATCAGTACATTTAGACCTGCTGATCCCTCTACTGAACTAGAAAACCACAAAATTCGTCTTAGTATTTTTTTTTGCCCTATACACATTTAGTTTACTTAATTCCTTGTTAATATCAAGCACAAGCATACTTTTCCATTGTTGGATTTGGGTATTAAATCACTCATATAATTACCAACCACACTGGAAATTCTTACCCCCACATACACACATAACATATTCAGTTTTGACATGTCAGGCATCAGATACTGAGACCTGACAGGCTTGCATTGGACATGTGACAAACTTTTAGTCAGTTATGGGCAATTCTTAAAAAATTTACTCAACTTGACATAATACAGTGCTGAATCTTTGTCCCTAGCTGTGTCCTGATCATTGGTTGTAATTTTTTTTTCCTCTGTTTGTTCCTTCGCAGGAAAAACGAGGAGCAAAAGCCCAAGGAGCAGAGGCCAAAGGCGAACGAGAACAAACCCGTGATGACCGAGTGACCCGTATCAAACATTATTAATATTAGTGAGAGCTTGTGCTTTAGTAAACCATGTTATTTTAGACATCCTATTCTGTTTGGGCCACCAACCTGAATCCGTATTCAAAATTCGCTCATCGGAATACATTATTAGTAGAATATTTTGTTTTGATGCGGATTTGATAATATTTAGAATAGCTTGTGATGACATGTTTCCTTTTCCTTGCATCCCCTAGAATGGCATATGCAAGGTTGGTGGTGTACAACTTTTTCTTAAAAGGCTGCTCATGGTCTGTACTGCAAATAAATTAGGTTCTTGGGGGGGGGGGGTCCCCCTCCATTGAATCCTTGTGTTCTAAAGCCATTCATCTCACATGCATCTATCTACCTATTGTCCACAGATTGTGGTGATTTCATTTTAAAGTTAAGAGTGAAAAGAATCAAATAATAGAAGATGAAAAATTATATATGTAGATTCTCCTCATCTCAAGCAGACAAAAGCAAAGGCACACATGATGATGGGGTCAATTAAATACAAAACAAAACACACACAACAGTGAAAAGTGAGTGAAAACACAATCACTGGCGTCCATGTGAACCATTGACAACTCGTGCCCTCTTTCATCCTCCTCTCTTTTTCTTTCTGTTTTTGCTTTCCATGAAAGATAAGCTTGTTTATCCAAATTTGAAGAGCTCTTGACACATATTCTGATCAGAGAATCCCTGTTGAAAAATGTGTGATGCTTTCTTGTTTTTTTTATAAATATCTTTATTTTATACTTATATAAAGGAAAATGTTCATCCGGCCCCATTTTCAGTCCTTTTTTTTATATATAAAATATATTTAATTTAATAAATTGTATGAATCAATTTAATTTACATGTTTTGTTCAAAGTACATACCTTGTTGGATGGTTGGTGAACTGGAAATGGAATTGAGACTGGAAATGAGATTATGTGTAACAATATGTTTATAAAAATTATATAATAAATACAATAAGGTTGGTGAACTGAAATTGGGTCTGAAAATAAGATTGTGTGTAACAACGTTATTATATAAATTGTATTGATACATGTTTAGATATGAGCATATCCATTCCATACTTCCATCCATTCACATGCCAAAATGAAAAGACACTCATTTTAGAAAGCTTAAATCAAAATCACAACCAATTTCCCCATTGATTTGATTCCACCTAATTCCAAGCAAAAAAAATTCTCTCATTCATGGCAAGTGTTTATTTTTCCTCCTCTTACATTCCTAACAATATGACCTTTCCATAAGCAGTCTCCCATATCAATGCCTCATATTCTTTTTCCAACCTCCCCCCTCACATGCTTTATGAATGAAAACACATCTTTTTAAGTTTTTAACTTTTCCCACATAGAAGAAGAAGACACACAAAACCAGAGAGGATGATGCTCCAACCCCAAGAAGAAGACAAGAGCCACTTCACCCCTCCCAAAGCCATGCATCTTTGGACTCTCCTCTTATCAGATCTCACCACCCTCTTCTCTTCCCTTCTCACCTCTTCCCACCCTCTCTACATTGCTTACCTCCTCTTCTTCTCCCCTCACATCCTCACTCTCCTCTCCTTCTTCTGCCCTCTCCTCCTCTCCACCTTCCTCCTCCTCCTAACCATCTCCCCAAACCTTGTCTTCCATGTCGACTCACCTGCTCTTCGCCTTTTTCGCACTCTATCGATGTCTTTGATGGCCTCTTCACCACCAAGTTCTGAGGCTAGTGTTGTATTTGGCGTCGTCATTGAGACGCTTTGTTGGGTGGTTTTGGATTCAGAGGTGCCAATGCAGGCCAATTCAGCTATTATGGAGGTTGAGGAGATGTTTGAAGAGAATTCGCATAGTGAATCGGATGAACATAGTGAGCTCTCACCAATGCCATCTTATGAAGTGAGAGTGAATCAAGTTGTGGAGGAGAATTGGCTACTCACAGAGTCAGAGTCTGATAGATCCTTCTGTGATTCGACGAACTCGAGCAAGTCCTCAGAGTCTCCAATGTACGATGCGAGAGAGTTCGGGTCGATGAGGAAGGAGAAGAAGGAATGGGAGAGGACATTGGCTTGCAAGATCTACGAAGAAAGAAAGGCGGCTTCGGATGGAGGGGAAGGCATGGATGTGTTGTGGGAGATTTATGAGGCGGAGACGCGTAATTCCAACGCATCGAAGAAGAAGAAGAAGAAGGATTTGAAGGAGGAGAGAGTGATAGAGGGAGTACAAGAAGAGGATGAAGAAGAAGAAGAAGAAGAGGAAGAGATGACAGGGAAGATATGTTGCTTGCAAGCTTTGAAATTCACTGCTAAGGGAAAGGTGAATTTTGGGATGGGGAGGCCTGGTTTGGTGAAATTTTCAAAGGCATTGAAAGGGTTGAGGATGTTCAAGCACTCCAAGAAGGTTTGAAAATTTATAATTTCATTTTCAGGTAATCTATTGTTTTTTTTTTTTGTTTATATGTTGAAATTTTAGTATTAGGATTTTTATTTTGAAGCAAGTCTGATGTAAATTGGTGTTGGAATTTTTTTTATTTATTTTTATATTGATGTTGGAAGTTTTAGAATGACTTTGAAGGAAGCATATAGTTAGTTCTATGTTGTAATGTTTTATGCAAGGATACATATATGGGAATTTTGTAAGAATAACCCTTGTAAAATGAATTGATTATGTGAACTAACTCCAGTTGGCTTTGATTTTTTTTTTTACTGTGATTCCAGCACAATTTTTGTACTGGTTTTTGGGGTTTGTAACATTCGAATCAATGATTAACAACCGAATTTGTAATTATAAGATCTTGGGTTCAAGTCCCATAACTTATCTTAAGAAAAAATTTGAATCACTCAATCAGAATAGATTATTATTTCAAACCCTTAAATTTTTAAATTGATAGTCAATTTTAAAAATCTAGAATCAAAATTAATTCTGATTTTGGAGAAATCAGTACAAAATTGTTTCTCAGACACTTATGGGTGGAAAATCTCATTCTTTTTATGGCTTTTCAAAGGAAGCAAGGCTAGTGTAAATGGTTATTAACTTTTTTGATCTACTGTGAAAGCATATTTAATTATATGTTGTAATGTTAATGCAAGTTTTTTTTTTTGTGATTTTATTTGTTCAAATCTTGTTTCGTCTGCTGTAGTTCTTTTTCTCTTTAAGCTTTGATTTGATTTGACATATACAAAGTAGAAGCACTAAAGAATTTATAAAATAATCTTAAATGGATTCAAAAGATAACTGAGAGGGGGACAAATTCATAAAAGTTATTGATGCAATAAACATATTATTTTGGTTAAGTTAAGCATTATCCTTCTTTAATTAAACATAATTTTTTTACCAAAAAACCTTAACCCTTTTTAGTAAACAAGAAAATTTTTATGAAATAAAATTTCTAATTTTTTTTTTTTTTTTTTGCATTTCATAATTCCTCATAACTCCAAAACGTTGATTTATAATCACCCTGACTCTTTGGAACGTGGATGTCTATGCTACATATTTAAACGGACCCTTAATCATAAGCTTAACCAACTAATAGAATGGATTAATATAAGCAATGTAATAAAGTTTCTGTAATATATAAATGAATAACATAAAGATAGAAAGATTCAATATTTTTCATAGAGAATAAACTTGGAATGTAGATATTGGTATGTACAAATTAGGGATTTTTTTGTCCATTCATAGAATCCTGTTGAATTGGGAACAGATAATTAATTAAAAATTTGAAAACATTAACACCACTTTCCCTAAATTTAAAACATCATTACCAACATAAAAGTTGTAAATTTAAATGTAGATTTAAAAGAAAACAAAATGCTTGCAAAGCAAGTTTGCCATCTCGAGTTCCTCTAAATCCGCTGCCAATTCAAGTTGGCTCACAGCATATAAGATCTCATATTTTGGTGGATTTTTTTTTTCTTTTATTAAGCCCTTTTGACAACCATTTATTAGAGAATTGGGAAATAATTTATGAAATTGATGGTGTACCCTTTTTTAAAAATTTAATAAAATAAAAAAAATGGATAAATTTCTAAACTAAAAATTAAAAAGACAAAATAAAATTAAAAACAAATCTCAATTAAATAAAACATTAGATATATTTTTTGTGATTTGGGCCCCTCAATGGGAGCTCTAGGCAACAATCTATATGGCTTACATCAAGGGTCGACCTGACCATCATAACAAATATTACCCTAACGAGGTCAAAGACTTTGTTATAAGTCTCGCGAAGTCTTGCCAATCATCCGACTAGGGCGATCGATTATATTCGGTCATTTTCTTCATTTTATTGCCTTTATATTTTTCTATTCCTCTCATCCCCTATTCAGACATTGTAATTACACAAACTTAATGACAATGTCTACCGTTTAAAAAAAGAAGTCTCGTGAAGTCTTGTGGACAATAACATTAGAAAAAAAAAGGAGAAAAACCAAATTGGTTGTGTGCGCGTGTTCCTGTCATGCGTTTATAAGGGCTTAAGTTTTTGTAACACTAGTAAGTGGTCTATTTGATCTATTATGTTATGGACTTTGTAGCCTTTTTAATGATTTTTGTAAAAAAAAAAAAAACTGATATACAATAAAAAAACACAAAATTTCGAGATACCCACTAATCATATGAATATCATATATATTACTCATTTTTGTATTCACTGATTATTGAACCATCTAATCACTATATTTACTTTTCCTAGAAAATAGGTATAAAGAAATAATTAACCATGTTTATATTCATTGATAAATGAGCATTTAATCACTATTCTAAATAGTTTAAGCCAACATTTTGACATTTTACATTGCGTATGAAATACAAGAAAATATACTTATCTTAGAAAATATGTATTATGAAATAAATTTTATTTTAAATATGAGGGTCTTGGGGGGCTCCCCCTCATTCACCATAAAATTCAATTATTTTCCTTTTTGATATGATATAGAAATGAAGCAATTAAATATAATTTATTTCTATCATTATTTTATTTAATGTAAAACTTCTCAAATTTGTTATTAGTGATCCAAATTTCACTAAAATCTTTCATCATTGTCAAACATGTATTTTAAAATATTAAAATAATAAGATTATATGAAAAAAAAAAAATTTCAGCAATTAAATTTTAAATATGAACCACTGATTTCTATTTTTGCTGTGATATAGAAATAAAACAATTGAATAAACTAAATTTTTTATAATTCTTTTATTTATAAAACTTGTGAAATTTGCTATCAGTGATACAAATTTCATAAAAATCCAGTAACACTATTAACCACTTATTTTAAATAAAAAATAATATTTAAAAAACCTTATATTTCAGCACTGAAATTCTAATAATAAAATATTCAGACTTCTTTCTCCACTTTTACACACACCCTTTGTGTCCACATTGGTCAAAGGCAAGGTCCCCTGTAGAATTGCTGACCTGTACAAAGAGTCATCAGACATTATCATGTCACGAATTAATAATTTGTCCAGATGTCCAATCCAAACATATATTTTAATCCAAGCAGGTCAGACAATATTATGACATAGATGGAAAAGTTGACTTGGTTATTTGGAGAGCTTCAGTACTATAGATATAGATAAATAAATAATGGGTATTTTTTAACAAGATATTATGGAATTAGAATGCTGGTTATGATATGTTTGAATCCGTGTTTAGACAGATTAAATTTATTTATTATTTTCAAATCACTAGCGCGCTTTTCCTTTATTAAAATTTCAGTGTAATAGTTTGTATAGCCATCCATAAGAGGCAGCCCCCTCTATGTAGACTATGGGGGCGTTTGGCAACACGTTTAGATACACTTATATTTTTTGATAAAGCGAAAAGTACAAATGTGTTACCAAACGTCTTTTACAAAGCAGACTTAATTAAAAAGTTATTTACAGTTTTTAGTACAAAAAGATTACTTTTTAAAAAATGAAGAAAAATGCGCTTCCAAGTATTCAAGTTTATTTAAGCCATTTTATTTAACAATAATGATTTTTGGGCCCCAATCGAGGTGGTTATGATTTGATAGATTCTTTCCCTTTTAAAGATATCAATTCAATTGGACGACAAAAAAAAATCACGATTTACCATTTCTTGATACAGAATGATCGGTTGAAACTAAAACAAACATCTTTTAATTCAGATTTGTTCGGTGGAAAAGAGAAGAATTACATGATTTTTTTTTGTGCAAACTGATTGTGGTGCAAACAATGGTGATCCATCCAGGTTAGGTTTTTTTGGACCCCCAAAAAAATCACGATTTACAATTTTTAGTTTCAGATTGATTAGTAGAACTGAAAACAAATATCGAATTCAGATACATGTATCTGAATTCGATATTTGTTTCAGATTTTTTTATTCAGATTTGTTCGGTGGAGAAGAGAAGAATTACATGATTTTTTTTGTGCAAACTGATTGTGGTGCAAACAATGGTGATCCATCCAGGTTAGGCTTTTTTGGACCCCAAAAAAATCACGATTGACAATTTTTAGTTTCAGATTAATCGGTGAAACTGAAAACAAATATCGAATTCAGATACATGTATCTGATTTTGATGTTTGTTTCTAATTTTCAGATACATGTATCCGAATACTGTATTCGTTATATCATTTATTTTTCAAACTCAAAAAATGAACAATGTGCACAAGAAAATCTAAAATAAATGAATAATATCAAATATCTTTTTTTCTCAAATCTAGATACACTGGAAAACATAAAACAAATGAACAATGTCAAATATTATTTTTCTCAAACCTAGATAAACAAATAATCATTTTGGATTTTAGATACATGTATCTAAAACACAGTCTTTAAATTAATTTAATTTTTTAAATCAGTTATTTCATTTTTCAAGAAGTGCAAAAATGTCTTCTAATGATCCTGTTTATGTCACAAAAAAAAAAAACCGAGACGGTGAGGTGTCATTGTTGGAAGAAATCTAATTCTTTTTTCTTCGCCATTGTTTGGGGATTAAAATTAGATGATATGAACTCTTGATCGCCGGAATATTTTTCTTTTTTTCATTCGTCTGGGTTTGCCCAATTCGGAAAACCTAGGTCATAAACCTCACCTAGTTTTCCCTGCCGATAGTCTTAATTTTAAGCTAAACCTACGGAAAGCAAAACAAGTAATTAATCTCCTATTTTATACATGTCTACATGAAGTAACTGATGGATAATATTGCAAGAAAAAAAACATATTTTCAATGAAAGAATAATTTGAATTATAACAATATCCTGATATATCTTTAGTATGATTAACAATATATTTAAAACTATGATGCACTATTGTGATGATATACTAAGGTAGTGTTTGGTATCACGTTTAGGGGTGCGATTGTGATCGGAGAGCTCAAATGGGTTAAGATGCAAACCAAACAACATTTTTTTTCCTTGAGTTTTCAAAACCAGCCGCCTGCGATTGTGAGTTAAATTATCCCAAAAAACCCGGTTTCAAAAAGCTTCCCAGATGAGCTTCCTCAAATCACTGGATTGAAAACCCAGTAAAATGTGAGGTCAAATGACAAGTTTACCCATGGGTTTCACCGAAATTTCAAACATTTAAATACTAATTACCAGAAAATCTATCATCTCTCCCCCCTCAAAAACAAGTGCCGCACATGTCCCTTCCCTTGTCTCCCTCACACATGTTCAACCCTAACTGCAACTCCGTCTCTCTCTCTCTCTCTCATCTCTCTCTCGCACAAACAAAGACCCCAAATGAAGCAATTCATCTGATCTCAACCATCAAAGCCAAGAGAATCCCTGCATTGTCCTCAGAGCTACACACAAAAGGCCTGGTTTGGCATTGGGATAAGGGGTTGGGATAAGAAAATAATTAGGTTAAATCACATGTTATCCCATATGTCATAAAAAAAAGAACAAAGCATGGACAATTGTTGGTATTTTGAGAAAAAAATTGGGATATTTTATTCTAGATAAAAGGTGGAATAGACTTTATCTTTATTTTTTAATCTCATTTTGTAAAACATGGACAACACTTATGACTTCCCTTAAAAAAAAAACCAAAACAAAAAATTCATAAGACCGAAACCAACAATATTAATGCCCATTTAATAGAAAGGGTAGACTTGGTATTTTAATTTTTTTTTTAAGTTATCTCATATTTTATATCATGTAATCCAAATGCAAAGTTAAAGATAAGAATATAAAAAAATAGGGATAACAAAATGAATACCAAATGTAATCATAGATAGGGAGGGAGAAGAAAGGGGGGTTAGGATATCGTAGAATCAAAAGAGGGGATGTGTGAGGGACATGTATTTAGTTTGAGCATTTTAGGTTTTTCACTCTCATCACATAATGGGAGAGCTTTCTTTCTGAACAAAATTGAGTTTTCAAATGTTGATTTATAACCTACCAATCCTTTGCCAAACATGATTTCTTAAAGCCAGCTACATTAAACAGTGGTGGAAAACAAAATTCAAAACTAGCTTCTGTCTAATCACAGCTTTACAAACTCACTACCAAACGCTACCCAACGCAATGTTTGGTCGCATGATTTGACAGCTTTTACATTTGTAAAAAGCTGCTTCTATAATCATGCAACTGAACAGTTTTACTATAACAGCTTCTTGCAGATATATTTCATGCAAATAATATCCAAAAACTATGATTTTCAAAAGCTTGGGAGGGAGTGAGCTTCCTAATTAATCAATTTTACAATCGCACAACAAAACGCACCCTAAGATATATCTCGTTGAATGTGTAAAGAACTACAAACTAAATGAGACTGTGTAAATGTGGGAATGAGATCCTCTACTTGTTTTTATATATTTGTGTCTTGCTTGACTTTCATTGTGAAGTTGCCACACCATTATTGTTAAAACCAAACAATTATAAATATATCACATCACGAATGAATCCATGTGTGATAAATAAATTTATTTTATTTCATTAATTTAATATGATCTGATTGATTTAAACACAAAATAAACACTTACAATAAAACAAGCAGATGATTCATTCTGGTACGTGCCCTATAAATATGGTCTGATTCAAAGTAGTGGAAAGCACGCTGGGCTGCTCGGACAGAAAAATTAGCAACGAAACCATATCCGAAAGCATATTGTAAACTGGATATGTTATGATCATCATAGAAGATATCAAGGTTGAGGAGGCGAGCCCCACAAGAAGAGTAACAGCAGTGTTGAAATCCATCGGATTTGGTGTGAGCTTAATCAAAGAAATCGCGACGTTGCCCAACAGGAAAGAGAGGAATGATGATAAAAGGCACAACTTGTACGCCATCGGCGACCCTTCATTTATGATTAACGTGAGCATTATCATCAAGTATGATGAGATTCCAGATATCAAACATGCCAGTGTAAACTTTATCTTCTCCAATTCCACAAAAGGCGATATCCATTGATCCTGAAAGTTTGCCATGAAAATTCTTTGAAACCATATTGTAGGGAAGAACAAAAACATAGACATATCATGTAAATTGAAACAGTCATGATACCTAGACCCCAAAATATAAGCCCCACTCACAAGCCCCATGAGGTGTCATCATCTCATTGCTTGTTTTATTTGGTTTGTTGACTTTTTAAAAATGGTAAATGACAAAATACAAATATGTCATTCATTAAAAATCTCTCTCATTAACCCAAATCCCTCAATTTTCTCTATTAGGTTATTACCTTTCCATGTGAATTTTAAAATCCATTTAACCATTTCAAATTTTGAATTTTAAAAAGTTGGATATTTATTGTATTCAAATTTAAATAAAAAAACACATATGGTTACTATATGAATTAGTTACATCACATACCTTTATTAAATATTTACATCTCTCATAACGATTTGTTACATTTACATCAGAACTGTTACATTTACATAAATATAACAAACAATTTCATTTTCCTACCTAAATATTTTACATTCCATGCAATGTTTAAACAATTTAGAAACAGATTATATTTTCAATAGTCAGTTACATTTTATAGAAAATGTCAAACACTTTTTTTATTGTGTGATACATTTGACAAACATATGTATTTGACTGTTACAGTAATAAATATAACAAATATAAATTACTATTTACATTGAAACAAATGCAATACACGAATGAATGTTACATTCATAAATGTAACAAATATAAATCAATACATACATGCGATTGACTGTTACATTTACAAATGTAACAAAAATAATACAGATTTGAAAAATTACATTGTCAACAATGTAGCAGTAACATCAACCAAACTACTCATATATAAAATGTAACGATTTCGAGTGTTACATTTAGATATTGAAACAAAAACAAATCAAAATGTGATAAATGACATTCAATACATGAAAAAAATTGTGTTTAAATATTTAAAACAAAAAGCAAAACACAATATTTTTACGAATCTAATAATGTCAAACCTGATCCGAAAGACATTGATGTGAGATCCAAATCGAAAAAAAAAAAAACGATTTCGTGCCTTCTCCTCAAAAATAGAATTTTTTATTTGCTCCCATGTATTCTTCATAAACAAAATCAATTCCGTAATGCAAAACCTCTTCATTTCACATACAAGACAGATTTTCAATTGTTTCAACATCAATGGTTTCTCCGGTCCCTCTCAAATATTATTGTAAGATTTTAAGAATCCATTAATGGTGAATAAATACAGAATTTTCAGAATTAAATGATACTCCACAATCATAGGGATACATGTTAAGGTAGTTATCAAGTAAATGGTATAATAGACAATGTATACTTACCACATCATAGGGCCTGAAAAATTGGGGTCTAGGAATCATTACTGAAATTGAAATGGAGATTAAAAAAAAAGGCCATGAGAGGAAGAGAACCTCAGGATCTTCGTTTGGCATGTCTTCACAAGGTAAAATGCTTTTAATGCTATCTTTTGATGCTCTTCACTACTTTGGATCCATGAAAGAAAGCCCATTTAGACAAATCAAGAAAAATAAGTTAATATGAAAGCACAAAGAGCAATAAGAAGAACCCTTTGAAAGAACAAGGCCCCGCTCGTTTACCAATTAAAATATGTATATGTGGTTCTCGCGATCCCACTTAATCTCCACCTTCCCTCTCCTTCACCATTTTCTTCATCTTATCAAATCCTGGTAAAGTAAACACAAGTACACGACGTATATAAGAAGACCTAATCATTACATTCACCATTGAATTTGATATATCCTAGAGAGAGAGAGAGAGAGAGAGAGAGAGGGAGAGGGAGGGAGGGAGTTACCTCTTCGTAGAGAGGATCTGTCTGGTTTGTCTTCAGATAAAACGACCCTAAAAGAATGGAAACTTTTTGAGACCAAAAAATATTATCGGAGAATTGCAAGTCATATGCTCGCGCGCCATGGGGTTTTATGGAAAAAAAATGGGGGTCGTTCGGGAATTGCAAGAGGAAGTTGCGACCCGCATTCCATACGCGCAGTGGCCACGCTTTCAAGGCACCGCGGAATGGGTTGTTAAAGTCGGGTGTTCCTCTCGGGTCCAAACCATTGATAAACCTATTTGGGCCGGTTATGAGAAAAAAAAAGACGTGTTGTTACATTCAGTTTTTTTCTAAAATTAAAATATAATCTTATATACCTTGTTAGAAATCCAGTGAAGTATGTGTCTCGTTAGATGTTGTATATATCTCATTAAATATTTTCTTACACTTTCTAAAAATGAGTTCATTCAATTTGAAATTGAGAGATATACGTTTTTTTTTTATCAAAGCATATAATTCATTAAATGATATTTATTATTTTTAAAAAATAAAAATATATGTGTTCTGAGTTTTTGTTAGTAAAACAAACTGAAAATAACATTTTCCAAAAAAAAATGTTAGACGCAGACACGTTCCTATCTTAAATACAGTTACTATCCATTTTAATTCTTTTAGTCCCGTTTGGCCCGTTTGGATAGTGATATAAGCTATTATAGAATAGATAACTATTCAAATATAGATAAAGAATAAATCAATTTTTTGTTTGATTGTATTTTTAGTTATTCTCCTTGAAAAGGGTTATAATAAAGTTTTCGTTGTTTAGTTGATATATAATGAATAAATTGTGGATAAAAAATAAATAAGATGTGAATAAATATTTATCGGTTCATGTGGTGGTGGAAAGTATAAAAGGTGTTTCACACCTAAAAAATCAGAAGCTCAAAAACCTGCACAATGATATTTCATTGCAGCAACATAACTGTAAGTTTTATTATATACTAGCACCATCCCTACTCAATGGTTGCCTAGTTTGAGAAAATCCATTAACATGAGACTTTAAAATACAAAAACAACATTGGATGCAATAAAAAAAAAAGTTATAATCTCCACAATTCCAAAATATATTGGTTCAAACACAAACATCGCGAATGGATCACTATTCGGGGCGTGACATAGCTTTATTCAGAATATATTTGTATTCTAAGATAGATAACTATCAAGATATTTTCCATTTGATTACACATTAATCATTACTTTTGTCTTTAGAGTACAAGGCATGAACAAGTTATTCCAGTTCTCTCTGAGTTATTATCCAATCTTATACAGGCTGATCAAGATATAATTACAAGAGATTTAATCCACATGAAACAAAAAACTGTTTTTTGGCTATTCCATTTCTATCTAGGCTTATTCTTCACTTGTTCTACACCCCAAAACAGGGACTAAATTTTATAAAGATGTCATTTACATTTAGCTTATTCAAACACATAAAACCTTGTTCAATTAATCCAGTGAAATTTTTGCTAAGCTATGAGATTAAACATTTAGGACAACCAATTCTAGATGAGCATTTCAAGTTATCATTGTTGATGGTGACTTTAAACTTGGTATTTCACTGATAAATTTCAGCAATATATAAAGAAGTCATACATAAAAATGAAACAAGATAAGAAACCTCTGTTCACTATTTTCAGTAAAACTACATAACAATCACTTGTTCGATTTCAAAAAAAAAAAAATACTAAAATATAAATCCAGTCAGTGACTGTGTTCTCTCAAAAAAACTGCTACTCTCATGTTTGCTTGTAATTCTAGATTTCCCAACAAATGTTGATGAATGGCCTGTCAATTGTTGGACATTGAAGGTCTGATTCTATGTGCCTCTCTCTCTAAATCCCTTGCTTGCTCACGATATGTAAGACAAAGCCTATGAACATATGTGAATGGCATTGTCGAAGAAATCATGAACTTCGACTACAGCAGATGATGAAGTTTTTATGAGCTTGACAAGATGGTTGGCTCTGTTGTGACATTGTTTCCCATGTCCTTCGTCTTGTGGAGGAGGAAGGTCCCTGAAAGAATAGTTACAAAACCACACAATTCCGTGACAATCTGCGATGCATTTTGCGTGTCCCAATCCTGAATAGGCACAGAGAAAGATAGAATCATGAGACTTGATCCTTGATAGTGTAAAAGATGTATAGTTGATGTTTGAACATTAACTTCATTTTTTTTTGGGTGAAGAGAACTTGTATATACACTGAATAAGATGGACTGCTAGTCATGTGATGTAACACTTGACATGGCCAAGATAAGATTGAAGTGTTTGTGTGTGCCCATGTTGTGTTTGTTTTAGAAGTACAATTAAACATATTCTTTGGTATCCCAAAATTTAAATTATGAGAGAGGTTGCTTCTAGCATGAACCACAGCAGGTTACACTACAAGTAGCACAATAGCAACTATATCATGAACCAGGTTGGTATTAATTCTTACATGATTTGTAAATGTTTAATACTGAATGGGGGATTCATATATAAATTTATGAGTGGGCTTCTAAGAATGAGAATGGATTACATTTTTTTTTTATATGGAAAATGGTTGCAAAACAAATCTGAGTAGGGAATTCCTTCCCCAACCCAAAACTTAGAATCGCGAATATCAATAGAAATGAAGCAATCACAATAAGCATACACACTCTTGTGATGGAATGGATTGAATTTGCAGCCAGAAAAAAAAAAAAAAGAGCACCTTATGTGTTGCAAAATGTTTTGCAATTACATAAATTATGTTTAGGATTCTGACTTAACTGAAATGATTATATAATGTGAAAATGGATTTTATCAAAAACAATGTACACGTTCAATTTTACATTCCAGAGAGAAATAAAAACTATTTGGTATAAGGGATCACAAAGCACTAAAAATAGGTTAGAAGCCAGGTTCATGTGTTGCACATTAACCCAAAGGAAAGAATATCATTTACTTACTTTAAACATAATCATGCTTGCAACGATGGTAAAAGTAGTGAACATCACATAGTAGACCGGAGATATCACAGCAGTATTATATGTGTCCAACGCCTGCATAGCTCAATTCAACAATTTCATTAAGTTTCCACATGTTTTCAATAATAAATGCTTCATTAAAAATCCTTAGAATAAATGAAAAAAATGTGAGACTCAAGTTTAATCATATGGAAGAATTTTTTACCGTGGTTATTTAAATACCAATAATTTACAAGTATAACTACATTGTCATCAAGCTCGAATAGATATCGAAAACTCAAAACTTAAACAGTAAAAGTACTACAAAAAAAACTACTAATGATGATTAAACAGAATCAGAAAATTTGATTTGAAAGAGATTTACATGTAACAATTTGTTGCAATCTATCTCAACTGGTACTTGACATGAAGATAGCACAAACCAACTGTTATAGCATGAAAGAACCTTGGCCTCAATTTGTTCAAACTTGATGTGTGAGAGAAACACCAATCTTATGCAATCATGATTCAAAAATATATCATTAAAAATAGACCTCTACAATTTTCATTCATTTCCTCATTAAATGTATGTAACAGAAGTTACATCGCAGAACTTTAAAAAATAATGAAGGTAGGATGCAATGTATGATTAAAACTGATGTGTCTGCAGTGCCTACGAAGAATGAATATTTTAGTATTTCATGCATTTAGTTTGATTCCATTTCACACTTCAAAGAGGAGAAAGCCAATGAAAAGATGAAAGTATTCTCTCTGATGAACATTTCTTCAACACTCCATCATCTATATTTAGAAATCACTTTTCATCTGTGTAAAAGTAATCATCACGTTCTCCGATGTAGCAAAAAATGTCACTAATCGGTTGTTTCACTAATTTTTTTACCTTACACTTAACATCTTTTCACCTCGATTACCATCTTCATGTAAAATGGATCATCTCTTGTGCTACAGAAAACTCTTTCATTTATTTAAAATGCAGTCCATTAGAGTTTCTTTAGGTTATATTTAATTGATATTAAGACCCTCAAAACAACAATTTCTTAGCCATTAAAGAAATGGGGTATGATTCTCTTATAATTCTTGACACAATTAGAGGCATCTTTTCCAAAGATGTTTGCAGAATCTCGAATGTATTATCTCTTTGACACCAGATTCTCTGTCCATTTCCAAAGAATACAAACAAATAAATAAGAATAAATGTCACGCAGGCTTTACAGAATCAGGAAAGTCAGCTGGTTATCATGCCATGAATAAGAATTTTCCAAATTCAGCAGGAACAGATTGGACGTAGGGAACACTTGGGAGAGCATCATCAGATGGATGAAAGATTGTGGAGTAGATTATTGGTCAGAGATTATGAGCTCTCAAGGGAAGGGATGCTCTCTGTTAAATGAGGCAGAGGGATTTGTATTCTGTCATTAGGCTTTTCTTTTTGTTCATTTTCCTATCTGGCCTATATTTCTCCCCTTTAGTTTGCCAAATATCCATTTAATGAATTACTGGTGGTGATGTACCATAATTCTCCAAAAAAAAAAAGGAAAAAAAACTATGCCTCCCCTAATCACATAGAACAGGTGAGAGGCGGAAGAGTTGAAAAGAATAAGTTCCATCAGGATTGTTCTAAAAGAACAAAAATGAATACGCATTAGTGAAGATTTTATATATGGCTTAAGGAAGATCATAGAAATATAAAACATCCCAAGTGATCATCCATATTATTTGTCAACATGAAAATGATAAAAGAGGAGGATAGTGACTAGATAAGCCACAATTTAAGCAAATGATAATTAGCATCAATCATTGCATACAACATGGACCAATTTTTGGAAACAAGGAAGTTCATACTACAATATCTATTACTCATTTCCAAAAGAAAACGTATTACCTTATTCAAATAGTTCATCTGCATGACACAACAAATAGCAACAACTCCAGTAAAGAACCAAGTCTGGGCATAGACAAATTGATTCATGCCGGAAAATGTTAGCTTTAAAGCAATCCCCAGTGCTTTCACGCTCATAACCTGATATCAGAGAAGAAAGCAAGTGATAAAGGTAGCAAATAATCATAATTACATAAAAACATAAAGGAAGACTAATAAACCTACTGTGAGGGAGCCCATGAGAGAGCAAATTCCAACGTATACCATCATATGTGTATGCCCATAACGTGGAGCAAAATGGACAATGAGGACGAGAACCACGACAAGAACTATACACGTGTAAACTATAAAACCTGTAGGAAAAAGATATTTCAAAACTGTTGTTAACGTATTTTGACAACTGGACCAATTTTGAGGGACATGGATATATTCTACTATAGACATGAATATGCAATCATATTTTTATCAAATAATAATATCCATTGTGCAAATAATCGTCTTTCAAATAATTTAAACTCTTACCTGGCTCTGTGGCAAGATACCATACTTCCTTAACTGAGTCAATAGCTCTCTCTTTTGGTGCATGTATGACAATAGTGGTAGAGCCCACAACACAAAGGATGCAACCAAGTATTCCAAAAATGTGTAGTTTCTCATTCAGAATAATATGAGCTAGCACTGCACTGAATGTAAATAAACCTTCAGAAGGGTATTAAATGGGAACAGAACCAAATCAAATCCGAAAATCAAGTTTCACTCAATGACATACCTCACGATGATACTCAAAGCTCCCAATGGAGTTACAAGGATTGCTGGAGCGAATGCGTAAGCAGCAAAATTAGCAATCTCACCAATGATCACTGGAGGAAAGGGATGAAATCAGAAAGTACCAAAGTATAATGCATGACACAATGTCCAAAATAAAGAGAAACAACGTAAGAATCAGAATCAGAAGAAAACAAATTCTCAGTAGAAACAAAAAAATACTAATTTCTATAAATATGTTAGTCTCCTCTCTCATGAATGAACAAAAAAATCCCCATTGGTAAAAATTGAGGAAATACTTTATGTAACTAAAACTTCTTCTTGATGTTCACGAGATCACAAAGAATTGCTCCAATCCCTGCCTGACCAAGGCATCTTATGCTAAACGTCCACGGATCCTCTTCTAGAAGGATACTAAAAATTTCTACAAGATTTTTATTTTGTTTTTTTTTTATTCAAAAAGGGGGTAGTGTCACATTTTTATTAGAGGATAAAATAATAAGAGCAACAATAATCCTCCCAACATGAGGATTTTAAAAGGACTACTGTCTACTGCAAAGGTCAATCTAATAAGCCGTTAAGCACAAGAAAATCCCTCCTTTCTCCAATATATTTCTACTCTATTTCATGAGAAAGTAGAAAATGAAAAGGTCGGGGGAATTATGCGGTGGTTGGATACGGAGACACATTGGGTTCGGAATTCCAATGTGGCGGATAAAATTATATATCTGCACGGCCCAATCAATAGTTCAAGTCACACACTCCCGCACATGTTATTCTAAAGTGCTCTGCAACAGTCACAACCCAAAAGGGCTAGAAGAAAAAATAATATATTATGGCTGAAACACAAACAGTATAGTGTTAACATAATGTACGGAATTTTAAGAAATGCATGTGCATCAAACTACACCTTAATTTAGATGAGTATGTCAAAAGGAAAGCTTGGCAAGACAAAAACTTTGGCATTTAAAATGACCAAGACTGTGACAATGTATGATATACCCCTCAAATTGCAGACAAGAGAACATCTGGGATATAATGAATAAGTTTGTCAAAATCAGTGAATGTTCTTTGCAAATGGATATTCAAAAGAGCTGAGCATTCCAAGAGAGGAACATGGAACTCTAATGGTAATTTGGTCCATAATTACTTTTCTTAAAGAAACAATATATGTGTATTCTTCAAATCTACTTTCTTTTTTGACACAGAGGTCAAAAAATTTTGATTCAACAAATATATGGTTCCAGGAAAAAATCTGATTAGGAGTTTCTACAATTCAATTATTGAAATAGGAGAAAAAAAATGATTATAGTATGTTAAGGCTAAGCTGGTCATGTAAGTTAATGTCCACCTCATACGATGACACATGAAACTGATCATTTGTGTTAAATGATGAAATAAAATTTTGGAGCATGGTTTTGTCACAGAAAAGTAGTATTCTAGGTTCTCAATTATATCCACATTAGTTTTTTTATTCCTTTTTCTGATGTAAATATAATTTACCAATTAACTACTTGATTAATCTGTTCATCATATATATAGAATGGAATAATAACTCCAAATAATTGGATTTCCATTAGATATGATGGGAAAGTAAAGGGAGACATTCAAAATTTTAAATATGTAGTCATCAAACTCAGCAAATCCTTCAGGCAGAACCAAATATAAATTTCTCAGGATTTAATTTCAATTTCAGGAGTGTCAACAAAAAGTCAATTTAGCATCCAACCATCATAATTAACTAATCCCCATAACCAGTCTGGCGACCCGTGCAGTCAGCAACTATGCAATATATGCACAACATATTGGTATAATTCAAATACAATTCCAATCACATCTTGGAAGCCTCACTGTCCATTAATCAATGTAAGACAGTTTTCTAACTTAAAAGAAAGAGTAATGAATCTCAGGCAAAAGGAACTTACTAGTGATCATTCCAGCCCACCATAATGGCTCATACAAATATGAATATCCTCCTGACCCTGAAATCAAATAAGACATTAAAAAATTCATACCAATCGATCTCCGCAAAGCAAAATGGAATTCGTGCTAAATCAACATAAGGAGAAAGAATACAATAAACTACATTTTGCTAGTTCTACTTCACACATAATAGCACTCATTGAGATCCTCAAACGTTAATTGACCACAAAACAATCCCTAAGGAAAAAAAGTAAAAAAGAAAAATACATTTTTGATAAGACACAAAGCTTATACTCTCATATACACAAAGCAATCACTCAACAATTTTTATTTTTTGGTGGGTAACCCACCAAGTTTTTCTGATCACAGAATCAGATCCAAAACAAAAATAAAAAAACCCACATAAACAGTGAAACCAAATCACTGTCGAATTCCAAAAATCAAATATGCTCGGTTTTGAATCACAAAAAAACTTCTAGCACCAAATTTACGTTCAACTAACATAAATCCATTTTAAGATCCCAACTTTGATGTCTTACACAATTAAATAGACAAAACCCAGATCACAGAAAGATGGATTACTTGCTTTGACACCATACGTTCTTCAAAGGTTAAAAAAACACAAACAAGACCCAAGAAAAAATAAAGAAGCAAAAGTACCCAATTTTTGTTATATAAAACAGAGGCCTTGCTCATGCACTGATGCACCACCAAATCCATACATATAAACAAACAAAGCACCCACCGAATTTCTCTGTTCACAAGATCAAATCCAAATAAAAAACTAAAATCCCACGTAAACAATGAAACCAAAATCTTATACAATTCTAAAAAATCAAAGATCCTTTGATTTCCAATCACAAAAAAAAACTTCCAACATTAAAATTTACATGAAACCAACACAAACCCATCTCAAGATCCCAACTTTAATGTCATCCACAACCAGACAAACAAAACCCATATCACAGAAAGAGAGATCACCTGCTCTGACACCGTGATTTCCAGCCTTCTTGAGCCCCTTCTTCTTCACGATGAAGCTCGACCCAATGAACAAGCTCGACGAGAGGGCCAAAACCAGCCCCTTCACGTTATCCGACAACATTTCCCCTCAATAAAAACGCGATCTTCACGAAACCCAACACAATGAAATCAAGAAAAACGAAAACCCAGGTTTGGGTTCACCGTCGGAGACCAATCGCCACCGCCGCCATTGAAGGTCCACGATTCGAACGGCCGTGATTGAGAGGTGTTTCCGTTACGTGAGAGTCTCAGAATTCCCAAAACGAAGAGTACACAAAATGCGAATTGTTTTTTAATTTTTGTTTTTAAAGATGGCCTCCGAATCCCGCGTTAGGAGGAGGAGATGGTTAGATGTTTCGCAGGAACAGGAAATGTGTGTTGGTTGGGTGATGTTTGGGGAGATCTGAAATTTTGGATGGTGGTGGAGAGTAGGATTGGGTAGATTGTTCCTGCAATGGAAGTATGAGTGGTCTTTTAAGGTTGAGCATTAATGGATGTGAAAAAGAAAGTTTTTTTTTTTGATGGGGAGTTTCTTTTTCTGTGGTGAGTTTTGAGTCTGCTTTTTATCTCATCAATTAATGCTGCTAAAGTTTTTTTTTTTTTTCCTTTTTTTTTTTTGTGTGTGCAGGGCAGGGGGGTATTTATCAGGTTTCTATGGGCACCATGAATCATCAAATGGATATTTTGAGAGAGAGTAGAATTTTTTAATTGAGTTATTTTGTTCAGAGACATTGTTAATTTGTATGGGTGTTGAGTCTGTTTTGCAGCATGTATGCAGCTCAAAACGGTCTCCAACACTATACACTCCAAAATTATATAATGTTATAGTCTAGTATATACTCCAATAGTGCAGTTTATGAAAGTGGTAGTCATATTATATAATCCAAATGCTTACTTTAATATGTTTCGCAAACAAATTTGAACAAGCCTTCTAATTGTGTTTATTATCAATTGCATTTGGCGATCATTCGTAAGATGTAGTCAATTGTTGCAGGTGATGCAAATCATATATCTCTTGTAGGCAGAATCACATGTGATTTAAACTGGCTTATGGAACTACAGTATATTCATTGCTCCTTATATATTATTCGAGTTGAATTGATTCATCAGTACTAGAGGTGTAAAACGGGCCGTGCCGTGCCGGCCTGGCCCGTTAGACAACCGGGCTAACGGGCTAACGGGCCGGCCCGGCCCGTTTCATGTGACCGTGCCGTGCCGGCACGGCACGGGCCGCAGGGGGTCGGCCCAGCACGGCCCTCCGTGCCAGCCCGGCGGGCCGCCGTGCCGTGCCGTGCTAGCCCAGCGGGCCAAACGGGCCGGGCTCATTGACAGGCCAACGGGCCGGCCCATTTAAATACCCATTTTTAAAAAAAAATTAAAGTTCAATATTTAATTCCATGTTTAATTTACTAGTTCCTTTAAGTTAAAAAATAAAAAAAATATACATAAATCATTCATAAAAATTGAAAACTAAAAGGAATTAAGAATACAAATATTTATTTTATTGAATATTGAATTTCTTGAGTATATGAGCAATTGAACATTAATAAAATAAATGATAAAATGAATAAAAAATACACAAATAGTACATTGATGAATAAAAATAAATTATACAATTATAAAAAAATACATTGACAAATATAAAAAATTAATATAACATAAAAGGTGAGTAATAATTGCATCACTATAGTTTTTAATACATCCCAACTAGGTTGGCACCTATTAAAACTATCAATCACTAGTTGTAATAGCCGTTAGTGGAGGTGGGGCCCGCGGCACAAACCGTGCCGCGGGCCTAACGGGCCGTGCCGTTTCGGCACGGCGGGCCTAGCGGGCCGTGTTGAAAACAGCATGCGGGCCGGCGGGCAGGCACAGCCCGCGTCGCCACCCAAACGGGCCGGCCCATGGTACGGCCCGTGTCGTGCCGTGCTGTGCCGGCACGGGCCCTTAGCGGGCCGTGCCCCGGGCCGTGCCGGGCCGGCCCGCCCGTTTGACACCTCTAATCAGTACCCTGTTGGAACTCATTATTTGTATGATACACTTTGAATGTGATGAAAGCTAGTTTCAAATGTTCTTTTATTTTTTTTTATGGCAAAATAATCATCTCCAAGGAGTGGCACTCTTGCGACATGAGCTATGAAAATTATTACGGATGCATAAGAATGGAGAACCTATGAATGAGTATTGCCACCAAATCTTTGTAAGTGTTGTTCTTTGGAATCTTAATGTCTATTCCTCGATGTTAGTAGATCTTAAAAATTGTTGATATTTAATATAGTTCTCATTTATATCTAGTTTTGTATTCATTTGAGAAGGCTTGATATTGGTTATTACTTCATCTACTTCTAACCCATTGATGATGTCAAGGTCAGTTGTGATATTATTCCCTACACTCCTATTATCTTTGAAGTTTTGTGATATTATATCATGAGAAAGAAGAGTCTGCTCTGTTTTGGAACTTTGGCGTTTTGGCTTATTTTTGCAGGCTCCTGTTAACTTATAATTGCACACACAAGAATTCACACATTCATTAAGAGATTAATATAGTGCTGAAACTTTTGTAAATCAACCACAGAAAAAAAATATTTATTTATATTCAACATGCATCACATTTGTAGTCTAGTGGTTTATTTATCAAATTCTTTCGTTTACTTGAGAGCAGATGGAGCAGATGCAACAACAAATAGAAATTCAATAGCAGGATCAGCAACAAGCAGAGCAAATGTGAAAGTTTATTTCTAAATTTACAATCATCCCCTAATTTATCTGGATTATCTTGAGGTCATTAGATGATTTTTGTAATTGACTTTTTTAACGAGTGTAATTTCTGAATATATTCAATTATTATCTTTTATATGATATTTTGAATCTTATCAAATTTTATTTTAATTTTTTTTTGTTTGAGCAAATATCTATTTTATGAAATTAATGTAATCAAAATTATAGGAAATGACTCTCAATAATTAGCGATGATTAAAACTATCGTTGTATCCTTACTTGCTACAGTTTTCAATCGTCATCGTATTCTTTAGTTTTTAAAACTAGATACATTTATCATGATGGTTATTAACCATCATTAAAGGGCATCGTGGTTTATGGTCCTCAAGCCGGACGATGGGGACATGACCCCCCAACTGCAGGGGAAGGAAACTGCACCTCCGTCCTGACTAAGGAAGGCATGACAGACGGTCTAGGAGAAGGCAAGTGAGAAGTAGTTTCCATTGTCTTCTCAGGCCTCCTTGATGGGCTTGGCTGAAAAGAACTCAGCCCTGTGCGAGGCCAATGTAGTTGACCTCCGTACTGACTTCTGTCTCAGAGGAGGTGGTGTTGGCATCGATGAGCAGAGTTTCTCGCCGTTTAGGTTAACATCTTCCCTAACTTCATTACTGGATGTATCCGTGTCACACCACGGGGACAAGCTACTGAGGGAGTGGCAACAATTTGAAGGAGCTCCCTCCAATCGCACCAAGGGAAGGTGGGGGCCCTGTCGATCAGGTCCATCCTCAACACATCTGTTGTTGGACGGGGAGCCATCGAGGTGTCTACGGGAAGGAGAGTTTGCGGAAGCACTTCGGTCATTCCTTACGGCCTCCAAGGGCTAAAGATCCTGACAGGTGGCTCCATCACTCATAAACCTAGCCAGCGTCAATCTCATGTATCAATACGGGAGCGCCAACCTGACAGTAAAGGCCAAACACCTGATTGATTCCCCTGATGTGCCTGACTTGATATAGCTAGCGCACCTCAGGTAGAACTAGCTCAACCCCGCTCATCACGCCAAGTACCACAATGCTAATCAACACTCGGTACACAATGGGCACGACTTGGATGGAATGTAGACCAAGAAGAGAAAGAACACCACCACCAAGCGTGAAAGTGGAAGTTTCAACCCTCCATCCATGAAATATCTAGGCCGGAGGAGCAAATGATCAACATCTGGAGAAGGGACGATGTCCCCAGGGACTTCTTCCACCAAGAAGTCGGCGGGAGTCCCCAATTCCTCATTCAGAGGAGAGATTTTAAAAGGGTCAGCCATCAGCAAAAAAAAAGGACATAAAAAGCAAAGAATTGGCAGAAGGAAGATTGCCAAGGTTCGTTGCCAAGTGCAGCATTCGACTGAGGGTATGTTCCCTTAAAAATGGAGTTGGTTCAAGAGGACATTTGAGGTGGCCGAGGCACAATCATTATCACCGTATGGTGCCTCACTAACCCCAAAGGCGCAATGATCCATCGGGCCGATTCGCGACAAAGCATAGAGCACGAACCGACCAACCATATCTTCCTACATCTTGTGCAGTTTGATATTCATAGTGGCTATGCTCGTCTGTGAATACATGTGTATAGCGGATGAACATTCTCCTGCCCTTCAGAATTTCAAAAGAGCAGAAGAGGAGAAGAGGGGGCACTTATACAAGGAAAATGCGGCACTCTTTCAGAACGTGACACGTGCTCGTCTTAAACGGGTTAATGGACTACTTAACCTAACCTAAAATTGTTGACAAACTTGATTCGTCACCCGAAGAGAACGACCTATCCAACCTGCTGAGGAGAAGGAAACAACCAGACCAGTTACGATTTGAGAAGCCTTAAAACTAGTCATACGGTCCAACCCCCCGAAGAGAAGTCGTTAAAAGGTGTCCCCAGGGCTGGACAATCAGGCCTCGATTCAAGCCTAAGCCTATGCGCAGAAAGTAGGGAACTCCTACAAGTCATTCATGGCCTATGGAGGGACAGGGACCACTCTGCCCAGCCTAGTTGGAGAGGTGCATCCTGAACCCAACCAGCAAACTGCCACATCCTAGTTGGCATGAGTAAATCGATGCCACGTGGTCACAGTAACATAACGAACTCCTAGTTACCGTTCCAGAAGGAATCGTCCATGTCAGATAATATTCACAACATGAGAGGGGTGGTTACGTAGGAAACTCGATCGCTATCTCGGCCATAAAGGGGAGAACATGAAGAAAAGAAGGAAATCCGATTAAAGCCAAGAGAGGCCTACTCACACATATACACACACATAGACACAATAGTCGATGGATGATTCTATTAGAACTTCTTCACTGACTTGAGCGTCGAAGTCCCCTTGGCCGACACCACACCGGTGTCTAGGAGCTCTTTGAGTGCAAGTTTGCTTTGATGAGCATTTAGACCCTCGTTGAAAGGCGGAGCTCCGGTGCCCTATCACTTCTTGAGGAATTCACTACCTTTAGTCATAATATCTAGGACGCCAGAATTCTTTAATAGACGTGTGGCAAGATCGATTTGACTCAAAAACCAGAGAAACCACTTTCAAATACTTAAGATGACAACTTGGTTGAATCCATGGCCGGCACTGACTATAGGCTGGGTAGGCGATCGCCTAGGTTCCCCTTCTCTAAAGAGGGCTCCCAAATCCAGTAATTTTTTTAATGTTAAACTTTGGGGAAATTAATAAGAGGTCTCTGGGGACACCTCTATAATAACAATAGGTCCCTTGATTTTTTCTTGCTTTCTTTAGGTCCCTAAGTTAGTGGTGGTATTTTGTTTAGGTCCTTCCATCCAACTTCCATCCATTCCATTTTTCCCGCTCTTTTACCCTTAAGTAAACATCATTTGCCTCTCTATCACCCCCAACCTCTCTCTTTCTCTCCCAAACAACTCAACAAGTTGGGAGACCACCTCCACCAGCCCCCCATTGCGTCGATTTCGACCCCAACGCCGATCGTGCCCCCCCCCCCCGACCTTCTCTCGTGTCCAATCCGCAAGCCCAACCCCCTTCTCGCGACCTCGTTTGCGAGCCCAACCCCCTCTCGCGACCCGTCCGTGAGCCTAACCCCCTCTTGCGACCCTATCCGCGAGCCCAACCCCCTCTCGCGACCCTATCCGCGAGCCCAACCCCCTCTCGCGACCTTGTTCGTGAGCCTAACCTATTGCATGTATAACGGTGTACAAATTGCGTGTAATAGTGTATGCAGTGTAACACACAGAACCTGTAACAGGTATAACAATGTATACATTGGGAATAACTATATACATAGTGTAACACAAAACCTAATATATGTAAGAGGTATAACAGTGTACACAATGTGCGTAACAATGTACGCAGTGTAACACACACAACCTATAACAGGTATAACAATGTACATATTAGGAATAACAATGTACACGATGTAACACAGAATCGGGAAACAGCTCACAGACAGGACGCAGGACACGGTCGGGAGAGGTCGGGGGGCGCGATCGGCGTTGGGGTCGAGATCGGTGCAATGGAGGGCTGGTGGAGGAGGTCTCACATCTTGTTGAGTTGTTTGGGGGAGAAAGAGAGGTTGGGGGAGATATATAGGCAAATCATATTCACTTAGGGGTAAAAGAGGGAGAAAAAAAATCAAATGGATAGAAGTTGGATGAAATGACCTAAACAAAATACCACCACTAATTTAGTGATATAAAAAAAATAAGAAAAAGTTAAGGGACCTATTGTTATTACAGAGGTGTCCCAAGGGACCTCTAATTAATTTTCCCTTAAACTTTTGATATTAAAATTAAGGATAATTCTATATGCAGACCATTTCTCAGCCCTAAATTCAATGTACAAGTGTTTTGAATTTTTTAAAAATAATATACCTCATCTAACAAGGTACATGTTTTTATAAAAAATAAAGTATATACTCTAATGAATTATATAGATATATTTATAGAAAATATGAATTTTTTTTATCGAAACATATACCTTGCTAAAGTGAGTATATGCGTTGATAATATTCTATTAAGACTACAATTGAGACTAGAATAAAAACTGTGTAACAGCACTCTAAAAATTATTTTTTAAAAAAAGATATCTTAAATATATCTTCCTATTTAGTTTAAATTTTAAATTTATAAGTTTTCTTTGAAAATGTAATACTTGTTGACATCATTATACAAAGTATTTTTTTTTTGTGATTTTTGAAAAATCTCATCCATATCTTTATATATTTAATGTATTTTTAGCATATTCCTATTTTATAGGGATTCATTTATTTTCTATAAAGGAAATGATCTTTTTTTTGTTATTTTTATTTCTTTTTAAAAGAAGAACTCGATGAGTATTTTTTTTTGTTATATTTTATTTTTCAATTATTATTATCATTTTTTTTTGCTTAGTCTTGATTTTTTTTGTTATTAATATAGTTAAAATATTCACTCAAAAAATTTAATATACATCTATGGGGCCCATTTTATGAATTGACCTAGGGCACCACTTAAATTTTCTTATCTCAGGGCCAGTCCTGATTAAATCTTTGCCACCCCTCCTCTATTAATTGAATCATTGGTGTCCATGGGGATAAACTACAATAGTGAAATTATAGATATTAGATTATACTAGTCTTTCAGCATACATGATGTGCATGAAAATAAAAACAATATTAATAAAGCATATGATATGTTAAAAATATTTTGAAAAAATCAAATTACATAGAATATTTATTAAAAAAATTTGACCTATCATCATTCATTCAGATTTACCCCTGGAAACTTGAAAACTTTATAATCAAAATGATTAAATATAACTAATTTAATTATAATATCATATAATGTTATGAAAATTTTAAAAGTGATCGGAAAAACCTCTATAAACAAATCACCTCTATAAACAAACACTCTCTAGAATTAAAAAATAAAAATCAAAATTCAATCTTATCATATGTAAGGAGCGTAACGAATAATTATTAATTAAAAAATATGTATAATAGATATTAATAATTTGTAATCTTCTATGTAAAATTTTTAAATTTTTTTGAAATTTTCATGTCCGAGCCCGTGGGTTCAGAATTCATGGGTCGGCCCATTCCAACCCGTTGCCCATGCCTACTTTTGATGGAAGTGTCCTACTTTAATTGATATTTACTGATTTACATAATATAAAATGTTATACTTAGTGCAATCTCTTTCGCAAACAAATCATTTTTTAAAAAAAATATATACTTGTCTAAACTATATGCTTTAACTAAAAGTGAAGTCCACGCACATTTTTATATTTTTCATAATAAAACACACACTTTATAGTGGTGGACCCAGGATTTAGAACAAGGGAGGCTGCAGACTAAATGATATGCTTAAAATAAAAAAAAATTTATAACAAAATATAAATATAAATATGATAATTTAAGACAAAAAAAATATCAAAATTCAAGTAATTCATTATAAGTTAATGCACCGATGAAGATCTCATTAATAATTTTGATAATCGTCACAAAAATAAATAAGAAATTACATATTTTTTACTTCAATTGCATCTGATGATTTTTCACTCCATAATATTTATCTACAATCATGTTATTGTTAAACTTTTCAGTTATTTCTTTTGAAGAATGAGTCAATCGTTTTAAATTTGCTCGTGATTGACCTAAAAGTTCAATTAAAAATCAACAAAATAAAAAAATAACTCTATCCAAATAAAATAAATAAATAAATAAATCCCAACAAAAATATTTTATCAAAACATGTACTTCATTAACGTGAGTATATGCTTAAGTGATTTTCTATTGACGTCTATAGAAATAAAATTAGGGTTAAAAAAAAAACAAATATTACTCGTATAAAAATTTGAAGAATTGAAGATGAACATAATATTTTCAAATCTCATAATCCAATCAATAAAAATAAATCAAATTCACCAACAAAAAATAAACACAGATCAAATATTAAATCAAAACCCAATATTCAAAATATGCTTCATTAAAAAAAATACAACAAGAAGGACCACAAGGGGCTGAAGATGCTTTCGATGGGGTCCAAGATGTCACGAGAGATGCCACGATGGCACATAATTTTTTTTTTTTTTTTGTTAATGTGGGATAGGGGACAACCTAATTTTAAGGGCTGATTTGAAATAAAATATTTTACACTGATTTCTTTTTAAATTTGTTCTATATCACAAAAACAGTTCAAGTTACCATTTGTCGCTGCAATTAGAGATGTAGTATATTTATGCTAGCAGCAACCAACTAAAAATAAAGCCACCTCAATATCTGCATTTTCCAAGTCTTGTCCATGAATGATGCGTGTTGGAATATAACCTGCACCAGCAAGACCAAGCAAAATAACTAGTTAATGTCAATTAAAAATAGGTCATACACTCTGAAACTCAATAAGTGAAGATTCAAATAATACTCATGGAATAGATGCAGAAATACATGATCAGGTATTCTAGCATTCACATCTGTACCACCACAAGTCCACAACCAACATGAATTCATCTCTTCAGAGCTACTGAATGTGATCTGTGACCTGTGACCTGTGAGTAACATAACTATCCTTCATGGCCATATGCCATGATATAAAGGTCAATGAACAGGCCACCAACACTATTTCCAAAACAAATATAACATAAACTGCATAGTCACAGAATCAGAAAAATGAATCAGCATTCACAAAACACCAACAAGCGACAACCTAATGATAGATACATCATATAATCTAAGACACCTTCTGTGATGCCTATTATCCCAACGGTGAAAATACATCCATATGTTTTCAACTCTACTCCCGCTCGATCTGAATGGTCACATGGCTAATGTTAAACTCCCTTTTGATATATCCCACCACCTTATCTAGAACGAGATCCGCATCTGCATTGGGGGTGATGGTGACGTGGCACGCAAGAAGTACCTTTCCGACAGTGATCGCCCATATATGCAACTCATGGACAGCAACGACACCATCAACCTTGCACAGACCCTGCTCAAGCCTCGTTGCATCGATCTCCCTCGGCGTGCTCTCCATCAACACCTCTAGGATGTTGCGAAGCATATTGATGGTTGTGCCCAGCACGATCACTGAGAACACGAGCGTGCATATAAGGTCGATGATCTTCCACTGGGGCTTCCACCAGATCAAACCACCTCCAATCATCACCCCAACACTCTGGATCGAATCCCCAAGAACATGGAGATATGCACCCTGCACATTGATGTTCCGCTGCTTCTTCTTATTTGCCATTGTATTCTTCCCGCCACCCTCAGATTGACCACCAGACTCATGATGCCTGACCAAAGGCTCATGAAGATGCTCATGATCATGATGATCATGGCCTTGCTCAAGGTCATGGTCATGTGTGTGCTGGTGGCTGTGCTTGTGAGGCTCCTCGGGACGGAAGTGATGGTGAGTAGTAACAGTAATCGCATGATCATGACCGTGTTCACCATGTGCCCCATGGCCGATATCACCGTGATTATGTCCGTGGCCATGATCATGGCCCAGCAAAACAGCCATAATAATATTCACAGCCAGTCCGAAAGCCGAGACTGCAAACATCAACATACCATGAACATCACCACTCTCATTCATGAGCCTCTCAATGGCTTCATAGACCAGAATTCCAGCCAAAAGCCATATAAGCTGGATAGACACAAGAGCACCGAGGATCTCAATCCGGAAAAACCCGTAAGATTGGCGAGGATTGGCTTCCCAACCAGCAGCCCATAAAGAGAAGAGGGAGATGGCAAATGCTGCAACATCCGAGAGCAGGTGGGCAGCATCAGTGAGGATGGCAAGGCTGTTTGCTTTGATTCCACCAACGACTTCTACGCTCATGAAGACTATGCAAAGGACAACAGCAATCAGAAGTTTCTGCATGGATGCAGACCGTTCCTTAGCATCCTTAGAGCTGGCCCCGGAGTCGGAGAAACCGCATGGGGCTCCCCCACAGACCTTAGTGCCTCCACCGCCAAGGTCAAGAGAAGCTGTCATCACTTCACTTCCGGCAACCTCTCCGCTCACTTCGCTGATCTGTGCACTCTGGGGAGAAACCCACTCTGGGTGTTTATCAGTTTCCATCTGGTAAAATAAGAAGGAAGAAAAAACGTGAGTGATGGATCAACAAGATTTCCTTTCCAACAAATTACTTATTGGTGCAAAATCATGTGATAAATAATATTTGACTATACATGCTTCATAAACATAATGAGTAGATATGATAGGATTTACTGAGACAATCCAAACCATGACTGCTGCCTAAAGCATGAATTATCAGGTAAATATTACATAATAGAAAAATAATAAAATAAAAGATAACATTACGAGATTATAATTAGAAGTCAGTACTAACAATAAACAATCATTGGTTGACACAACCGCTCCAGATAACCCATAAACCTGATGAAGTTTCATATACCCCTGGAATGACCTGATAACTTATTTCATGTAATACAATAATGAATCGACTATTTACACCAGGTATCAAATTTCATATGATTATTGATAAGAAATTAGAATTACACCCACACAGGACCAGTGAAAATCGCAGGGATGTAAAATGATTCTAACATAGGCATTAAAATATATTAAAAAACAACAAAACCAACCAAGACAAATTGTCATACATGAATTGGTGACAGGACAACATTTAAATTCTGCCAAACTCTGAACTAATGCATTGCAGCTGAAGTGATCAAGTGTTTATCCAGGCTTAGGCTACTTGTTTTTCCCTTTATAAGATTATTTAGATGTGCTGAAGGACACAAAAATAAAAAAATAAAAAAATAAAAAAAATAAAAAGAGAGAAAAACAGCTAATCCAGTAATAAATGTACATATATCCTAATATATTCTAGGACACACGTACACTTCAATGAACGTGTTCGTTTTTGATGTGACACGACACGACCCGCATTGGACACATGTCCGATTCATCTCATACGTGTCCAAATATATAAAAATAATTTTATAATTTTTGGACACACATTGGAAGTGGGATGGACATGGCGTGGACACATAACACTTATATGGGACATCATTGTAACCATTTTTTTCTTAATACTATTGTAAGTTTTATGTTAGCATGAAGCCAAAAGATGAAAGAAATCTTAATGGAGTCAATAGTTGACAAATCATTGTAGTTATATTAACCTTTCCTACTTTATGGATGTGCGCTTATTTTTTCAAATAATCATAATACAACAATTATTTATTTATTTATTAACATGTCATTCCCGTGTCCGTGTCGTAGTTTTTCAAGATTTGTCGTGTCACCCCATGTCCTTATCGAGTCCTGTCTTTGTCCCATCGCCGTGTCCATACTCCATAGCATATATCTAATTCACATTCCCGAATCTTGGAACTTTATGTAGAGGCACCTCCAATTGCTCATAATGATTTGAAGATAAGATTTATTGGAATGGTAGATGAAGTTTCCTGATGAAAGAATTTGCCTACAGATTACACAGAACGGTCCTCCTATAGCAAGGTGCCCCCGGTGGAGTGGATATGGCCCTAAGGATTTTTTTAACAAAGTGACCCAAGACTTAAATCAAGGACTTTGTCCTCTTAGCCCAAGCACTTTATGATTGCTCTCAACAAAAGGCTTGATTTAAAAACACAAAATTCCAACAGACTTAAATACTATCCCTCACAATATTTTTCACTAAAATTTCACTTGTTGGCTATCTGAAGACCAAAAGTCAAGCAGAAGCCCGTGTTATCCAAAGTGCGAATCCAGCATATTTATCATTCAAAATATCAACAAAAAGAAATATGGAAACCATATATAAACAACATTCCATGTAAATTAAATATGGAGTATTTAAGATCTTAAAATGTCTATGATAAACAACTTCCTAAATATGTGAAGGGGAGAAGAAACAAGTCAGCTATGACACTGCAAGGTATTCAGCAAATACAGATCATGCCAAATCATCCATGTAAAGGATGGAAGATAGTGTTCTGCAATTGACCTAAGCAGGAAAGAAGAATAAAATTTAAAGTGTATAACGAAGAGTCATGTATTGTCAATATATTGACAAAAACATAATAAAATAACACTGATCCAAAAGGATTATTCTTTAATAAACATCACTTAGCAAGAAGGAAAAAAACATTGAAAGAATATGACTACTTTTGTTAAATCAGGAAAAAAAAAGGCAGAATAAAGAAACAGAAAATTTTATCTAATTAGTTATACAACTTCAGAAGACTAAGGGATTAAGCTTGACCTCCCCTTCTCTACTCTTCTTTGTGCTTACACAATGAGCTTGTTAGATAAAATAAATAAATAAATAATAAATCCGAATCAGGCCAAAGTGACTTCAGATAAGATCTTTCATAAAGTTTTTTTAAAAAACTTTGCAGATTGAGAAAGAAATTAGATTTACTGATTGTGGAGATATAATGCAACTGAATATGACAACTGGAATGCCCTGAGATTAATTGATTGTATGTGGCTCAGGACTATGTGCCCGAACCCATGGCTATGGCATATGACTCAAAACATCACCCCTAGGGCATCACTTCTGCGCCACAAGACATTACAAGTCACTTTGCATTGAAGCATTTATGTCTTCTAAATCATCATCCTCTATTTCTGTTACAGTTGTATGATTTTCGTGGTATGAACCACATAATCACAAACATACTACCCTTATGGCAGTGTCGATGTTCATTCGAACCTCAGAGAACATAGGAGGATCATCATACGGAATATTGCCTGCATATGCAGACCCGACTGCATATGTGGTTCGCACATTCATTTTAAACATTGGAAAATAGTTTGAATATATAGTCAAAATTGAAATGCAGGAATTTATATTATCATAGTGTATCAATCCAATCTAACTCAATTAAAAACTTAAAAATATGCAATAGAATCTTAGAAGGAATACATAACACAATTGGTGGATTTCACAGTATAATACCAATCATATAGATATATGATATTCGACACCAAAGCGACATCAGTATGTTAGTATCTATGGAGCATGAACACGAGCACAACACAATCGGACACAGTGACATGGCAAATATTGAAAAACAAGGACACGGACACAGCTATGACATGTAAATGAAATATTAATATATATGTTATTTTACGGTTATTTAGTAAAATGGAGCACACTTCCATTAACTATAAAAAATTCACATAATGACAATAGTGCATCAACTATTAACTCCTTCAAGATTATTTACTTTTATATAAGCATAGACTTTACAAATAGTTAGTAACAAAAAAGTTAGAATGTTGTGTTGAATAAGTGTTGTGAGACCATGCCGTGTCCATCGTGTGTCTAATGCATGTATGAAATTCTAAAAACTGTTTTTAAATTTTAAACACATGTGGGACATGCTGACACATGTCTAACGCGTAGTGTTGCTTCACGTGTTTGATACGTGTCAAACACAAAAACAACATGTTCATTGAAGTGTCCGTACTTCTTAGGTTAGTGTTAAACCTTTGGGATAGATAAGTGATGAGCTAGAAATAAATTTGAATGACATGCACATTGAATCATATACAAATTAACTCTCAATTGCTATGTTTGGGAAATCAATGTGCTTACCCGAAAACATTGTTTGAAACATAATACAAAAGTAAAACAACCAGCACATGCATATAAAAACACAGGTGTGGGTTGTCTTAATCCATCGACAAAACAGAATACTTGACTCAAAAGACTAACCATTACTTTGGCAGACACTTTTGCATGTATCATTATAGTCAACAAATGGGATATTAAATTATTCTAGGGATGTCATGGACTCCAGATACAAACACACAGGACAAAAAAGAGGCAGATACTCAATTGGGCATCCCACAATCATTTTTGCAATTCTTTTGGTGAGAAGGGACCCAACATTAGTTGGAACAATCCAGATGCACATAATGACCCACAAACCATGTGTATTGGGTAAGCCCATGGGAAATCAAACTTCAGACCTATGGGGAGCAAACCCATGGCTCTAGCCAAAGAGTCATCCTCTTGTGGATTTTTATTTTTATGTTTGCATAATATTAGGTACAGGTTCATATCAAATCTGAAATATTCAAAAAGGTGAATACTGATGTAAATTTGTATTAGATTCCCATGTTTGTATGTCATAGCCCCTTGAACAAACTGATTTTTTTTTTCTGAAAACAATGAGCCCGAGATCAAGAAAAATCAAGCTAACACTAATCTTAAGTGGAAAGGGTGTCCATGTTATGGAATAAGGACCAATACCAATCTATATGTACACGCGTTTTATGTGTGAATATCCAGATCCTAAAAGACACCATCCCTGCCAACTATTCAAGCATCCATTCTTCTTCCCCTTGTTCTTCTACCCTCCCCCATTCAGGCACTGTCTATTTGACTCTACATGAGAAATAGAATTGACTAAATTGTCTCAAAAATAAAAAATAAAAAAATTCAAGCATCCAATTTCCCCATTCAATTATATCCAAGTTTCAAAACATATAACATAGACCAAAAAGATAAATACACACACACACACACACAAGAGTTTCAAGTGAAGACATTTCAGGGACAAATTGGATGATCACCTGAAAAAAAAGGACATCTCAATATTCATCTAATAGGAAAACTTTAGATTATTGTCATTTCCCATTCAGAACAATTAACTCTTTTCAATTCATGTATGTTTTTCCTACAAATTAAGTAATCGCTTGGTTTCTTCAGTCTGATTACCCCCCTTAAGGAAACTCCAAAGATAATTTTATTTATATAAATAATTCCACCAGAAAATGAAAACACATAAAAAAAAAAACATAGAACCTCTTCCAATTTTTTCCCACATATGGCATATACTCTATTCGATACCCCCAGCCACACACAAACTACACATCACATTTCTAAACACTTATCTGACCATTCTTCCAACATCATATGTAAATCTTGATACGGAACATGATCCTTGGGGGCTTCTTTATCAATAAGACATTTCAAATTCATTATCTAAAATAAAACAAAGAAAGTAACTTCTGGCTACAAGGAAAACGAATATCAAACATTTGCTAGGTACCAATGGCATTTCCCTCACTGATTATCACTTAAAAAGAATGAAAATGAAAAATCATTCCTTCGACCAAAGGTTCAATTTTGAAGTTTAATTTTTTTTTTTTATTATTCATTCAGCTATATTTTCAGTCAGAATGTACCCATATGAAGAACAACTATTCTTGCGTTTAAAGTTTGACAATACTTATTTCCTCAACAAAAAAAAAAAAAGACAATATGCAAAGTATAGACTATGGGGAGTGACAATATATGTGTAAATTATCATGATCCAAAGAAGATGAGCTTAGAATGGATTCCCATATTGATAATATGCAGAAAGCTTAACAATATCAGTGACATTCCATTGCAAGAGATGAATCGTCACTTTTATAATTGAATTGTCAATTTTTTTTAGGGAAAAGTTGAATTGAATTGTCAAGTTGGATAAAAGAAAAGATATTGAACCATTATCATAACACAAACAAAAAGCAAATAAAAAAAGAAACCAAATAAGGTTCTGATGGTATGTGAATAAACAATAAAGACGATAATAATCATGTCACTGTTATTGATTTCTATAATTGTGTAATAAAATAATTTTAAAATTTGTTATATATGCAGCTGCCCTCTTGCCATCTGGACCACATGATACTCATAAAGTGCTCAAATGTTGCTTCTCACCAGCATACTATACTGAAACACACACAATTCAGTGAGTGTTTGTGTGTGTGTACACGAATCTGTGTGAGACTCATTCAACCTGACCACTATTTTGTCCAGTCTAATTGACACTAATCTGCTTCAAGCACCCAGATATTAACATCATAGTTGTCTGGGCGGCTAGGCGAGCCTAGGCGGTGGCCAACCGCCTAGCCGCCTAGGCGTGCCTAGGCGCGTCTAGGTGGTGCTTAATTAAAATTTTATTATTTAAATTGATAATTATATTAAAGTTATTTATCTGCTTATCCATTTTTTAATTTTTCCATAAATATTACTTAAAATGAAGAATATTATTTATAAATAAAGAACACATGGATTAATTTATTGGTGCATGTCCATTTCAACAAAATTAATATAATCCAACCCTAGTGGCATTAAAGAAGGAGAAAAGGGGGAAGAGATTGAGGGAGAATGAGATAAAAGTTCAGAAATTTTGGAGAGAGATAGGAGGGAGAGACAAAAAAGCAATAGAGACTCACTTGGGACCGGGAGAATTCGCTCCACTGTTGGACCGCAGGGTAGGTGATGTTTCAATCTTTCGATTATGTTTTTTTTGTTTTTTATTTTTGAGGTTAGGCGAGGGATTGGGCGGGCTAGGCGTGATTAAAGCGGACTAAGCGTGATTTAGGGGGGTAGGCGGGCCCAGGCGCCCGCTTAATTAACATGCTATTAGGCGGGTGGTCGCCTAGGTCCATCTGGACCGCCTGCCCAGATGATTAACATGTTAAAAATTTATTGGCATGGAGCAAAGCATCCCATAAAGGAAAAGAGAAAGATATTGCACAAAGAAAATGAGAAAAAGTAGCCTACATGGAGAGAGAAATCCATGTGAACCTTCATTGTGTAGAGCGAGTCTTTTATATACTGATCAACCACTAATATATGTCATTGTCAATATGTGTTTCAAAGCCTGTCAATTATAAAAAAAATATTTGCATCCACTCTGAATGAACAATCGAAAAATCAGAAATTATCCGGTATTCGAATATCCAACGTGTAAATATGGATATTAATGTATCCACTCCAAAATATACCACACTAATATGAGACATCATCCTCAAAACATAGAGAACAATACAATCAGCTTTTCATTATTCTCAACATTAGTATTCCTAACTTCTGTGTTTTTTTTTTATTCAACACTATGCTTGACCAAAGTTTTTATAAAACAGCTGTTAGGTCAGTTTGACACAGATGAAGTTAGGACAGGTGCACTCAGGGTTTAAAATTCACATATGAAGATATGTTTTACCTAATTTTGGCTTTGCCTTTTAGTTTGATACTTTGTTTAAACGAAATGAGACTACATGCAGAATGGCATACAAGGAAAACTTGACTCAAATAGGGTAAGCCAATCATTTGCCCAACAGTTGCATTGCTTTCGTAAATTGTAACTTGACTTAAATCAAGGACTTTGTCCTCTTAGCCCAAGCACTTTATGATTGCTCTCAACAAAAGGCTTGATTTAAAAACACAAAATTCCAACAGACTTAAATACTATCCCTCACAATATTTTTCACTAAAATTTCACTTGTTGGCTATCTGAAGACCAAAAGTCAAGCAGAAGCCCGTGTTATCCAAAGTGCAAATCCAGCATATTTATCATTCAAAATATCAACAAAAAGAAATATGGAAACCATATATAAACAACATTCCATGTAAATTAAATATGGAGTATTTAAGATCTTAAAATGTCTATGATAAACAACTTCCTAAATATGTGAAGGGGAGAAGAAACAAGTCAGCTATGACACTGCAAGGTATTCAGCAAATACAGATCATGCCAAATCATCCATGTAAAGGATGGAAGATAGTGTTCTGCAATTGACCTAAACAGGAAAGAAGAATAAAATTTAAAGTGTATAACGAAGAGTTATGTATTGTCAATATATTGACAAAAACATAATAAAACAACACTGATCCAAAAGGATTATTCTTTAATAAACATCACTTAGCAAGAAGGAAAAAAACATTGAAAGAATATGACTACTTTTGTTAAATCAGGAAAAAAAAAAAGGCAGAATAAAGAAACAGAAAATTTTATCTAATTAGTTATACAACTTCAGAAGACTAAGGGAAGGGATTAAGCTTGACCTCCCCTTCTCTACTCTTCTTTGTGCTTACACAATGAGCTTGTTAGATAAAATAAATAAATAAATAAATAAAAAATAAATCCGAATCAGGCCAAAGTGACTTCAGATAAGGTCTTTCATAAAGTTTTTTAAAAAAACTTTGCAGATTGAGAAAGAAATTAGATATACTGATTGTGGAGATATAATGCAACTGAATATGACAACTGGAATGCCCTGAGATTAATTGATTGTATGTGGCTCAAGACTATGTGCCCAAACCCATGGCTATGGCATATGACTCAAAACATCACCCCTAGGGCATCACTTCTGCGCCACAAGACATTACAAGTCACTTTGCATTGAAGCATTTATGTCTTCTAAATCATCATCCTCTATTTCTGTTACAGTTGTATGATTTTCGTGGTATGAACCACATAATCACAAACATACTACCCTTATGGCAGTGTCGATGTTCATTCGAACCTCAGAGAACATAGGAGGATCATCATACGGAATATTGCCTGCATATGCAGACCCGACTGCATATGTGGTTCGCACATTCATTTTAAACATTGGAAAATAGTTTGAATATATAGTCAAAATTGAAATGCAGGAATTCATATTATCATAGTGTATCAATCCAATCTAACTCAATTAAAAACTTAAAAATATGCAATAGAATCTTAGAAGGAATACATAACACAATTGGTGGATTTCACAGTATAATACCAATCATATAGATATATGATATTCGACACCAAAGCGACATCAGTATGTTAGTATCTATGGAGCATGAACATGAGCACAACACAATCGGACACAGTGACATGGCAAATCTTGAAAAACAAGGACACGGACACGGACACAGCTATGACATGTAAATGAAATATTAATATATATGTTATTTTACGGTTATTTAGTAAAATGGAGCACACTTCCATTAACTATAAAAAATTCACATAATGACAATAGTGCATCAACTATTAACTCCTTCAAGATTATTTACTTTTATATAAGCATAGACTTTACAAATAGTTAGTTAGTAACAAAAAAGTTAGAATGTTGTGTTGAATAAGTGTTGTGAGACTATGCCGTGTCCATCGTGTGTCTAATGCATGTATGAAATTCTAAAAACTGTTTTTAAATTTTAAACGCATGTGGGACATGCTGACACATGTCTAACGCGTAGTGTTGCTTCACGTGTTTGATACGTGTCAAACACAAAAACAACATGTTCATTGAAGTGTCCGTACTTCTTAGGTTAGTGTTAAACCTTTGGGATAGATACGTGATGAGCTAGAAATAAAGTTGAATGACGTGCACATTGAATCATATACAAATTAACTCTCAATTGCTATGTTTGGGAAATCAATGTGCTTACCCGAAAACATTGTTTGAAACATAATACAAAAGTAAAACAACCAGCACATGCATATAAAAACACAGGTGTGGGTTGTCTTAATCCATCGACAAAACAGAATACTTGACTCAAAAGACTAACCATTACTTTGGCAGACACTTTTGCATGTATCATTATAGTCAACAAATGGGATATTAAATTATTCTAGGGATGTCATGGACTCCAGATACAAACACACACGACAAAAAAGAGGCAGATACTCAATTGGGCATCCCACAATCATTTTTGCAATTTTTTTGGTGAGAAGGGACCCAACATTAGTTGGAACAATCCAGATGCACATAATGACCCACAAACCATGTGTATTGGGTAAGCCCATGGGAAATCGAACTTCAGACCTATGGGGAGCAAACCCATGGCTCTAACCAAAGAGTCATCCTCTTGTGGATTTTTATTTTTATTTTTGCATAATATTAGGTACAGGTTCATATCAAATCTGAAATATTAAAAAAGGTGAATACTGATGTAAATTTGTATTAGATTCCCATGTTTGTATGTTATAGCCCCTTGAACAAACTGATTTTTTTTTTCTGAAAACAATGAGCCCGAGATCAAGAAAAATCAAGCTAACACTAATCTTAAGTGGAAAGGGTGCCCATGTTATGGAATAAGGACCAATACCAATCTATATGTACACGCGTTTTATGTGTGAATATCCAGATCCTAAAAGACACCATCCCTGCCAACTATTCAAGCATCCATTCTTCCCCTTGTTCTTCTACCCTCCCCCATTCAGGCACTGTCTATTTGACTCTACATGAGAAATAGAATTGACTAAATTTTCTCAAAAATAAAAAATAAAAAAATTCAAGCATCCAATTTCCCCATTCAATTATATCCAAGTTTCAAAACATATAACATAGACCAAAAAGATAAATACACACACACACAAGAGTTTCAAGTGAAGACATTTCAGGGACAAATTGGATGACCACCTGAAAAAAAAGGACATCTCAATATTCATCTAATAGGAAAACTTTAGATTATTGTCATTTCCCATTCAGAACAATTAACTCTTTTCAATTCATGTATGTTTTTCCTACAAATTAAGTAATCGCTTGGTTTCTTCAGTCTGATTACCCCCCTTAAGGAAACTCTAAAGATAATTTTATTTATATAAATAATTCCACCAGAAAATGAAAACACAAAAAAAAAAAAAAAAAACATAGAACCTCTTCCAATTATTTCCCACATATGGCATATACTCTATTCGATACCCCCAGCCACACGCAAACTACACATCACATTTCTAAACACTTATCTGACCATTCTTCCAACATCATATGTAAATCTTGATACGGAACATGATCCTTGGGGGCTTCTTTATCAATAAGACATTTCAAATTCATTATCTAAAATAAAACAAAGAAAGTAACTTCTGGCTACAAGGAAAACGAATATCAAACATTTGCTAGGTACCAATGGCATTTCCCTCACTGATTATCACTTAAAAAGAATGAAAATGAAAAATCATTCCTTCGACCAAAGGTCCAATTTTGAACTTTAATTTTTTTTTTTTTATTCATTCAGCTATATTTTCAGTCAGAATGTATTCATATGAAGAACAACTATTCTTGCGTTTAAAGTTTGACAATACTTATTTCCTCAACAAAAAAAAAAAAAGACAATATGCAAAGTATAGACTATGGGGAGTGATAATATATGTGAGTAAATTATCATGATCCAAAGAAGATGAGCTTAGAATGGATTCCCATATTGATAATATACAGAAAGCTTAACAATATCAGTGACATTCCATTGCAAGAGATGAATTGTCACTTTTATAATTGCATTGTCAATTTTTTTTAGGGAAAAGTTGAATTGAATTGTCAAGTTGGATAAAAGAAAAGATATTGAACCATTATCATAACACAAACAAAAAGCAAATAAAAAAAGAAACCAAATAAGGTTTTGATGGTATGTGAATAAACAATAAAGACAATAATAATTATGTCACTGTTATTGATTTCTATAATTGTGTAATCAAATAATTTTAAAATTTGTTATATATGCAGCTGCCCTCTTGCCATCTGGACCACATGATACTCATAAAGTGCTCAAATGTTGCTTCTCACCAGCATACTATACTGAAACACACACAATTCAGTGAGTGTTTGTGTGTGTGTACACGAATCTGTGTGAGACTCATTCAACCTGACCACTATTTTGTCCAGTCTACTTGACACTAATTATCACTAATTATCTCTGCTTCAAGCACCCAGATATTAACATCATAGTTGTCTGGGCGGCTAGGCGAGCCTAGGCGGTGGCCAACCGCCTAGCCGCCTAGGCGTGCCTAGGTGCGTCTAGGCGGTACTTAATTAAAATTTTATTATTTAAATTGATAATTATATTAAAGTTATTTATCTACTTATCCATTTTTTAATTTTTCCAAAAATATTACTTAAAATGAAGAATATTATTTATAAATAAAGAACACATGGATTAATTTATTGGTGCATGTCCATTTCAATAAAATTAATATAATTCAACCCTAGTGGCATCAAAGAAGGAGAAAAAGGGGGAAGAGATTGAAAGAGAATGAGATAAAAGTTCAGAAATTTTAGAGAGAGATAGGAGGGAGAGACAAAAAAGCAATAGATTGGGACCGGGAGAATTTGCTCCACTGTTTCGATTATGTTTTTTTTGTTTTTTATTTTTGAGGTTAGGCGAGGGATTGGGCGGGCTAGGCGTGATTAAAGCGGACTAGGCGTGATTTAGGGGGGTAGGCGGGCCCAGGCGCCCGCTTAATTAACATGCTATTAGGCGGGTGGTCGCCTAGGTCCAGCTGGACCGCCTGGTCGCCTAGGCGGCGAGCGACGCCCAGATGATTAACATGTTAAAAATTTATTGGCATGGAGCAAAGCATCCCATAAAGGAAAAGAGAAAGATATTGCACAAAGAAAATGAGAAAAAGTAGCCTACATGGAGAGAGAAATCCATGTGAACCTTCATTGTGCAGAGCGAGTCTTTTATATACTGATCAACCACTAATATATGTCATTGTCAATATGTGTTTCAAAGCCTGTCAATTATAAAAAAAAATATTTGCATCCACTCCGAATGAACAATCGAAAAATCAGAAATTATCCGGTATTCGAATATCCAACGTGTAAATATGGATATCAATGTATCCATTCCAAAATATACCACACTAATATGAGACATCATCCTCAAAACATAGAGAACAATACAATCAGCTTTTCATTATTCTCAACATTAGTATTCCTAACTTCTGTGTTTTTTTTTTATTCAACACTATGCTTGACCAAAGTTTTTATAAAACAGCTGTTAGGTCAGTTTGACACAGATGAAGTGAGGACAGGTGCACTCAGGGTTTAAAATTCACATATGTTTTACCTAATTTTGGCTTTGCCTTTTAGTTTGATACTTTGTTTAAACGAAATGAGACTACATGCAGAATGGCATACAAGGAAAACTTGACTCTAATAGGGTAAGCCAATCATTTGCCCAACAGTTGCATTGCTTTTGTAATTTTTTTTTTGGAAATTCTATAACAAGATCAAAATTTTATAACCAAACCAAAGTTGTCAACATTGAATGCTTCCTGTCATCCACAATATCGTCCATAGCTTTCAGGGATAGCTCAATTGAACAACCACAACAATATAGCACTATCAAACCAATCAGCATATTAGGATTTATATTCTTCTTGTTTATGACTTTGTCAAGATAGGATACTGTAGAAGGTCTTTAGTTCACCTAAATAATTTGCCACTGATGCATTAAAATAAAATTATATATTTTCGTCTTAAGTAGCATGAATGTGCAGGATTTATATTTCAAGTGCATGTTCAACTATTGTTGAACATGTAGTAATATAACTATTTTATATTTCCTGCTTATCCATCCAAAAATGTAACTATACTGCAAACGCAAAAGATAAAAAATTTATCCATATAGAGAAAAGATATAACAATCAAACCAAAAATCATCCAATAGTCATCTATCCACATATAAATTTCTCACGCCCAAATAAGCTGTCCATGAACCAAACAAGTATAACAAAGTCCATGTTGCATTGTAGAGCTGAACATCTTAAGCCAAATGTGTGAAAGATAAAAAGCAGTGCGAACAATGTTGAGTTATAACTGAATTCCAGACTACACTTATATTTTTGTAGCTAAATCATGTTCTCCACTGTTTCAAAGTTCAGATGATTTTTAAAAAGCACCATCAGAAGACTTTCACAAAATTTGATGGAGACTGTTTGCAACTGTGATTGGTGAAACAGTTACGATAGGGAATCAATACTTCCTCATATTGATAGACAAGAATACAAGATGATAGGGAGCCTTCCAACATAAAAATGGAGGGTCCACGAAAATAAGGAAAATGATATGTCCAGCCCAAGGGCAGCCCCATCCGCAGTTCACACCAATATTCTTTTTCAAAAAAAAAAAAAAAAAAATCATACACTCTCCCATTAAATTACATGCTGTTGCGAAATGAAAAATATAGAGAGATACACCATACACTATAATAGAACCCTATACACTATGATAGCGCAGTATATACTGTTGCGCTATCATAAAGTATGGACTATAGACGGGGCTGTAAAAACAACTAAGTGTATCAACGCCCCGAAAATAATAATCCATGATTCAGATTAGATCTTAAACCAATCACCATCAAATATCCTGGTTTCAATTTCATTTTAAATGCATTTTTTGTGTATATAATAATATTAGAAAATTTCACACTACAGAACAACACCAGTGAAAATGCAGGGAGATGCATAGGAGACAAACAATACCAAAATTACATTTTCATCAAAGATGGTAAACCCAATTAGGCACAAAAAAAAAAAACATCAATCAACACTGCCCATATCTTTCAAAGATAAATCACACATTCAGAGAAAACCCAATTCAAAAAAAAAAAAAAATCACAAACCTGGAGAAGAACCCTTGATGCGAGAAACGCCGAATGACTTCTTCGTTTCTAATAGACTCTGTACCTGATCGTATCTGATGAGTAGGACTGATTCGGAATAACAAAGTCAAAGAAGAGGATTGGTTATGCGGTCGTATATTTGCCGAAAATAATAATAATAATAATAATAAATAAATATAACAAAAAAGTCAGCAGATTTTCCATTGTTTTATCACGCGTAGGCATGGGCAACGGGTTGGAATGGGCCGACCCATGAATTCTGAACCCACGGGCTCGGACCTGAAAATTTAAAAAAAGTTTAAAAATTTTACATAGAATTATTTAGTTTTCACCCCCACCTTCCCTCTTGAAACAAGTCAATTATTAAAAAAACCCCTCTAAAACACAATATTATTATAAACCCTTTTAAATAATAACTGTATTGATAAAAAAATCAAATAAATTATTTTTTGATGGAATAAATTATTAAATGATGGATTGACAGTAATAACCTTAATAAACAATATCCTAACTTGATAGAAAAAAAAAACCCTTTCATTAACATAAACCTCTTTCCATCAAAAAAATTTTGAGAGTACTAATTTCTTTTTGTTTTGTTGACTGTTGGGTTTTACAAATCCAGTTAACATTTAAGGAGGGTTTATAATGATATTGTGTTTTATAGTGTTATTTTTAATAATTTTTCTGTTTTAGGAGGGGTAGAAACTAAATAACATTTTTTTTCTATCAAGTTAGGATTTTTTAGTAAGGGTATTATTGTCAATCCATCATTTAATAACATATTCCGTTAAAAAATAACTCATTTGAGTTTTTTATAAATTCAGTTAACATTTAAAGGGGGTTTATGATAATATTGTGTTTTAGAAGGGGTTTTTAATAATTTTACTTTTTCAGAAGGGGTGGAAACTAAATAACCCTACAAAGTAATATATATTATACATATTTTTCAATTAATAATTATTCGTTACACTCCTTTTATATGATAAGATTGGAATTTTTTTTTAATATATTATGGAGAGTGTTTATAGAGATGATTTGTTTATAGAGGTTTTTCCAATCACTTTTAAAATTTTCACATTATAATTAAATTAGTTATATTTAATCATTTTTATTATATAATTTTCAAGTTTCCACGAGTAAATCTGAATGAATGATGATAGGTCAAAAAAATAATTAATAAATATTCTATGTAATTTGATTTTTTCAAAATATTTTTGACATATCATATGCTTTATTAATATTATTTTTATTTTCATGCACATCATATATGGTGGAAGACTAGTATAATCTAATATCTATAATTTCATTGTTGTAGTTTATCCCCATGGACACCAATGATTCAATTAATTGAGGAGAGGTGGCAAAGATTCGGTTAAGTTGTCATCTTAAGTATTTGAAAGTGATTGAGATAAGTGGTTTCTCTGATTTTTAGAGTCGGATCGATCTTACCTCACATCTGCTAAAAAATTCTGGCGTCCTAGAAATTATGATTGAAGGTTGTGAATTCCTCCAACAAGTGATAGGACACAGGAGCTCCGCCTTTGAGTGAAAATCTGAATGCTCATCAAAGCGAGCTTGCACTCAAAGAGCTCTTGGACATTGGTGAGGTGTCGGTCAATGGGTTTTCAACGCTCAAGTTAGTGAAGAACTAATAGAATTATCAATCGACTATTGTGTCTGTGTGTGTATATGTGTGAGTAGGCCTCTCTTGGCTTTAATCGGGTTACCTTCTTTTCTTCATATTCTCCCCTTTTATGGCCGAGATGGCGATCGAGTTTCCTACGTAACCACCCCTCTCATGTTGCGAATATTCTCTAACATGGAAGATTATGTTACTGTGACCACGTGACATCGATTTACTCGTGCCAACTAGGGTGTGGCAGTTTGTTGGTCAGGTTCAGGATGCGCCTCTCCAGCTAGGCCGGGCAGAGTGGTCCCCGTCCCTCCATAGGCCATGAATGACTTGTAAAAGTTCCCTACTTTCTACGTCTAGGCTTAGGCCTGAATTGAGGCATGATTGTCCAGCCCTAGGGACACATTTAACGACTTCTCTTGGGGAGGTTTGACCATATGACTAGTTTTGAGGCTTCTTAGACCGTAACTAATCTAGTCGTTCCCTCCTCCTGGTAGGACAGTCCGTTCTCTTCAAGTGACAAATTAGGTCGGTCAACAATTTTGGGTCAGGTTAAGTAGTCCATTAACCTGTTTAAGATAAACACCTTGCAATACACGTGTACTTCACAGACGAGCATAGCCACTGCGAATATCAACCTGCATAAGATGCATGAAGATATGGTTGGTCAATTCGTACTCTATGTTTTGTCCCGAATCGACTCGGTGGATCATTGCGCTTTCGGGGTTAGTGAGGCGCCATACAGTGGTAATGATTGTGCCTTGGCCACCTCAAACATCCCCTTGAATTAACTCTCTTTTTAAGGGAACAGACCCTCAATCAAATGTCTCATTTGGCAACGTATCTTGGCAATCTTTCTTCTTTTGGTTCTTCGCTTTTTATTTCTTTTTTCTTTTTTTTTGCTGATGGTTGACCCTTCTGAAGTCTCTCTGAATGAGGAATTGTAGACTCCTGCCAACTTCTTGGTGGAAGAAGTCCCTGGGGACATCGTCCCTTCTCTAGATGTTGATCGTTTGCTCCTCCAGCCTAGATGTTTCGTAGATAGAGGGTTGAAACTTCCACTTTCACGCCTGGTGGTGGAGTTCCTTCTCTTCTTAGTCTACATTCCCTCCAAGTCGTGCCCAATGTGTACCGAGTGTTGATGAGCATTGTGGTACTTGGCGCAATGAGTGGGATTGAGCTAGGTTTACCTGAGGTGCGCTGGCTATATCAAGTCAAGCGCTGCAGGGGAATCAATCAGGTGTTTGACCTTTACTGTCAGGCTGGCGCTCCCAAATTGATACAGGGGATTGATGACGGCGAGGTTTATGAGTGATGGGGCCGTGCTGTCACGATCTCTGGCCCTCGTAATATTCTCATGATATTCTTCAAAAACATTTGGCAAATTAATTCACGGGGTTATATGCTTAATCATGACAAAAATTCGGGTTTATATAGATTTTCAAAAAAATAAAGGGTTGATCTGAATATTGACAAACTTCGAAGGGGTTATATGCATTTTTCCCTTAAACAAATTAAACATGTATTAAATGCATAATGCGTATTTTATTTGTGCACAGAATTAGAACTAAAAAGAAAAAAAATGTTCATCTAGGCTCTGTTCTGTTGAATTTTAGTTTCTGTTATTCAGGATAATGGAATTCAAATACCATAACTTGAACTCAGGAGTTTGTGTTATGTTTTGATTTTATAACATCACAAAGAGAGATCATGGATTTGATTAATTTGGAGGTTTTTGCATAAGTAATTATTTCTATTTTTTTTAATTTTAAACTTTACCTGAAATTTTAACCGAACTCATCTGAATATATACTGAATGCAAATTTTTTCTAGCGCTGAATTATTTCTTGAATTCTGAATCAGTGACAAGGCTCTCATGTCTTCATCCAACACTGCAACACCTTTGCATATGCCGCCCAAGGTTTCACTGAAATTAATTCTTGACTTCTTTGCATATGCTGACTAAGGTTTCACTTGATCCAGAGAGGCTTTTAGTACTAAATTAAGTTATGTAATGTTCCAAGTATGGATCATGGAGTGATAATAATGCAGAGTAATCATAAGGTCTTAATATATGTATCCATCTTTGTTGGTGGTATTAAAATCTCTTCTGTGCCAAACAGAAAATGCCAAAGGATTGGCATTATCTGACTCCTGGAAACCATAGCATGAACTATGAAGCAACCAGCCATAGGTTATTGCTGGAACTTGAGCTTTGGCTCATCCATTCAATAGCACACCCACCAGATTTCTTCTCACCATGATTGGAGAGCAATCCTACTACCTTTTTGAAAACAGGTTTAGGTGTTATCTTTTTTTCTTTTCAAAAAGCTAAATTTAATAGTCCAAAAAAAACAAAAAAAAAACTGAACTTGAAAACAGGTTTGTAGGATACTAAATTTATACCGATTATGAAAAAACTAACATTTAGCAACTTCTTTGTAAAAAGGTATTTACATTTTTTAATTAAACTACAGCTTTTTTTTTATTTGAAAATGAGTTTGAAGAATTCAACTTCTCGCAAACCCAAAAACAACCCCAACCCGTTTGGACATAGAGCCTAAAACAAGCATGATATCCTCATTTAATCACAATTTTCCCCATCCAAATTTCCCACCGAGGATTTCTTTGTGAAGAAATATGGTCATACCTGGCAGAAATCCTGGGAGTACACAACGATATAAACTATTTCCAAAACAAATATAACATAAACTGCATAGTCACAGAATCTGGGAGTACACGATGATATAAACTATTTCCAAAACAAATATAACATAAACTGCATAGTCACAGAATCTGAAAAATGAATCAGCATTCACAAAACACCAACAAGCGACAACCTAATGATAGATGCATTATATAATCTAAGACACCTTCTGTGATGCCTATCCCGATGGTGAAAATGCATCCATCTGTTTTCAACTCTACTCACGCTCGATCTGAATGGTCACATGGCTAATGTTAAACTCCCTTTTGATATATCCCACCACCTTATCTAGAACGAGATCCGCATCTGCATTGGGGGTGATGGTGACGTGGCACGCAAGAAGTACCTTTCCGACAGTGATCGCCCATATATGCAACTCATGGACAGCAACAACACCATCAACCTCGCACAGACCCCGCTCAAGCATCGTTGCATCGATCTCCCTCGGCGTGCTCTCCATCAACACCTCTAGGATGTTGCGAAGCATATTGATGGTTGTGCCCAGCACGATCACTGAGAACACGAGCGTGCATATAAGGTCGATGATCTTCCACTGGGGCTTCCACCAGATCAAACCACCTCCAATCATCACCCCGACACTCTGGATCGAATCCCCAAGAACATGGAGATATGCACCCTGCACATTGATGTTCCGCTGCTTCTTCTTATTTGCCATTGTATTCTTTCCGCCACCCTCAGATTGACCACCAGACTCATGATGCCTGACCAAAGGCTCATGAAGATGCTCATGATCATGGCCTTGCTCAAGGTCATGGTCATGTGTGTGCTGGTGGCTGTGCTTGTGAGGCTCCTCGGGACGGAAGTGATGGTGAGTAGTAACAGTAATCGCATGATCATGACCGTGTTCACCATGTGCCCCATGGCCGATATCACCGTGGTTATGTCCATGGCCATGATCATGGCCCAGCAAAACAGCCATAATAATATTCACAGCCAGTCCGAAAGCCGAGACTGCAAACATCAACATACCATGAACATCACCACTCTCATTCATGAGCCTCTCAATGGCTTCATAGACCAGAATTCCAGCCAAAAGCCATATAAGCTGGATAGACACAAGAGCACCGAGGATCTCAATCCGGAAAAACCCGTAAGATTGGCGAGGATTGGCTTCCCAACCAGCAGCCCATAAAGAGAAGAGGGAGATGGCAAATGCTGCAACATCCGAGAGCAGGTGGGCAGCATCAGTGAGGATGGCAAGGCTGTTTGCTTTGATTCCACCAACGACTTCTACGCTCATGAAGACTATGCAAAGGACAACGGCAATCAGAAGTTTCCGCATGGATGCAGACCGTTCCTTAGCATCCTTAGAGCTGGCCCCTGAGTCTGAGAAACCGCATGGGGCTCCCCCACAGACCTTAGTGCCTCCACCACCAAGGCCAAGAGAAGTTGTCATCACTTCACTTTCGGCAACCTCTCCGCTCACTTCGCTGATCTGTGCACTCTGGGGAGAAACCCACTCTGGGTGTTTATCAGTTTCCATCTGGTAAAATAAGAAGGAAGAAAAAACGTGAGTGATGGATCAACAAGATTTCCTTTCCAACAAATTATTTATTGGTGCAAAATCATGTGATAAATAATATTTGACTATACATGCTTCAAAAACATAATGAGTAGGTGTGATAGGATTTAGTGAGACAATCCAAACCATGACTGCTGCCTAAAGCATGAATTATCACGTAAATATTACATAATAGAAAAATAATAAAATAAAAGATAACATTACGAGATTCTAATTAGAAGTCAGTACTAACAATAAACAATCATTGGTTGACACAACCGCTCCAGATAACCCATAAACCTGATGAAGTTCATATACCCCTGGAATGACCTGATAACTTATTTCATGTAATACAATAATGTCATGTCCTTATCAAGTCATGTCTTTCTCTCGTCGCCATGTCCATACTCCATGGCATATATCTAATTCACATTCCCAAATCTTGGAACTTTATGTAGAGGCACCTCCAATTGCTCATAATGATTTGAAGTAAGATTTATTGGAACGGTAGATGAAGTTTCCTGATGACAGAATTTGCCCACAGATTACACAGAGCGGTCCTCCTATAGCAAGGTGCCCCCGGTGGAGTGGATATGGCCCTAATGATTTTTTAACAAAGTGACCCAAGACTTAAATCAAGGACTTTGTCCTCTTAGCCCAAGCACTTTATGATTGCTCTCAACAAAAGACTTGATTTAAAAAAACAAAATTCCAACAGACTTAAAAACTATCCCTCACAATATTTTTCACTTAAACTTCACTTGTTGGCTATCTGAAGGCCAAAAGTCAAGCAGAAGCCCGCGTTATCCAAAGTGCGAATCCAGCATATTCATCATTCAAAATATCAACAAAAAGAAATATCGAAACCATATATAAACAACATTCTATACCATGTAAATCAAATATGGAGTATTTAAGATCTTAAAATGTCAATGATAAACAACTTCCTAAACATGTGAAGGGAGAAGAAACAAGGCAGCTATGACACTACAAGGCATTCAGCAAATACAGATCATGCCAAATCATAGTGTTCTGCAATTGACCTAAGCAGGAAAGAAGAATAAAATTTAAAGTGTATAACAAAGAGTCATGTGCTGTCAATATAATTACAAAAACATAATAAACTAACACTGATCCAAAAGGATTATTCTTTCATAAACATCACTTAGCAAGAAGGAAAAAAAAACATTGAAAGAATATGACTACTTTTGTTAAATAAGGAGAAGAAAAAAAGGCAGAATAAAGAAACAGGAAATTTTATCTGATTAGTTATACAACATCAGAAGACCTAGGAGAAGGGATTAAGCTTGACCACCCCTTCTCTACTCTTCTGTGCTTACACAATGATAGATGAATAATAATTAAATAAAAATAAATCGGAATCAGGCCAAAGGTCTTTCATAAAGTTAAAAAAACAATCTTTGTAGATCTAGGAAGAAATTAGATTTACTGATTTTTTTTTTCCTGAAAACAATGAGCCCGAGATCAAGAAAAATCAAGCTAACACTAATCTTAAGCAGAAAGGGTGTCCATGTTATGGAATAAGGACCAATTCCAATCTATATGTACACGCGTTTTATATGTGATTATCAAGATCCTAAAAGACACCATCCCTGCCAACTATTCAAGCATTCATTCTTCTTTCTTCCCCTTGTTCTTCTACCCTCCCCCATTCAGGCACTGTCTATTTGACTCTACATGAGAAATAGAATTGACTAAATTTTCTCAAAAATAAAAAAATAAAAAAATTTCAAGCATCCAATTTCCCCATTCAATTATATCCAAGTTTCAAAACATATAACATTGACCAAAAAGATAGATACACACACACACACACACAAGAGTTTCAAGTGAAGAAATTTCAGGGACAAATTGGATGACCACCTGAAAAAAAAGGACATCCCAATATTCATTTATTTATATAAATAATTCCACCAGAAAATGAACACACAAAAAAAAAAAAAAAAAAGAATCTCTTCCAATAATTTCCCCCCCATGTGGCATATACTCTATTCGATACCGCACGCAAACAGTATCTGGCCCTTCTTCCAACATCACTGGGGGCTTCTTTATCAATAAGACTTTTCAATTTCATTATCTAAAATAAAACAAACAAAGTAACTTAAAAGGTCTATAAGTTCATTATCGCTCAAAAAGTCAAAAGAAAGAAAATGAAAAGCAGATAGAGAGTTCTAAGTTGATTTTCAATCATTCATTTGACAAAGGTCCAATGTTGAAGATTTTTTTTTTTTTAGAGAAAACCCAAATCAGAAAAAAAAAAAAATCACAAACCTGGAGAAGACACTTGATACGAGAAACGCCGAGCGACTTCTTCGTTTTTAATAGAATCTGGACCTGATCGTATCTGATGAGTCGAACTGATTCGGAACCAACAAAGTAAAAGAGGAGGATCGGTTATGCGGTTATATATTCGCCGAAAATAAATAATAATAAATCCATATTATATTATATTATATTTTATATTACTGTATAAAGGTTTCTTAAATAAAAAAAACCAGCTATTTGACTTTTTTTTGTTCTTATCAATTCATTCAATCCCATTACAATTCATTCACACCATTTTAATGACAACCATTTTTTCATTTTACCCCTATATTTCTATTCATTTCCATTAAAATCCATTTACATCATTTTAATCTCATCTCAATATTATATTACTATCTAAAAGTCTCTTAAATAAAAAAAACCTGTCATTTGACCTTTTTGCCCTTGTCAATTCATATAATTCCATTACAGTCAATTCACACGACTTGAACTTTACTATATAAAAGTCTCTTAAACCGAAAACCTGTCATTTGACCTTTTTGCCTTTGTCAATTCATTTAATTCCATTACAGTCCATTCACACCACTTTAATGACAACCATTTTTTCATTTTACACATACATTTCTATTCAATTCCATTAAAATCCATTTACATTATTTTAATCTCATTTATATTAATAGGATACTCCTACATTTCTATTCCCCATCCAATTAATAAAATTCCTCCAAACCCTTTATCAATGAATCATTCATCATTCCCACACCGTTTCTTATCAGGATAATAGAATACGTAAAAAATGAAAGGATATTCAAAATATAATATGTTGTTAGAATATACTTTGTACTCTATTTTGATTATATGAAAATTATGTTACCACATATATGTAAATAAATTCATAATCCTATTTTTATTAATTTAATCTATATTTTATATTATATTACTATATAAAAGTCTCTTAACAAGAAAAACACAAGAAAAACAAACATTTGATTATTATATACCCCTACTAATCACTCGAAAATATTATGACAACAACCCCTTCACACCTATTTAATCATGTGATATTCGTTCTAAAACTTTCACTCGAAGAATTTACCCCATCCAATTAATAAAATTCCTCCAAACCCTTTATCAATGAATCATTCATCATTTCCACACCGTTTCACACGAAAACATTATTTTTATTAATTACTATTAAAACCTTCAAATGAAAAATCATCACTCATCAAATCTAGAAAATATATTATGACCCTATACACTTCCTTCCCAACGTTTCAATTCCTCTCATCTTCTCCTCCTCAATCACCATCCCTGATAAAGGTCTGTGGGTCTATCGATTCAACCTCTCTCTCTCTCTCTCTCTCTCTCTCTCTTTTTGCTTTTCGGTTGATCATTCATTCGTTTATTGATTGGGCTGTGTGTTTTTGTTGTGTGTTTATTTTATAGAATAAACATATGTTAGACTTTGTTTGTGTGCATCTGCACATGCACAACAACTAGTATATATAAAAAGTCTGCAGGAGACATTTATTTTTTGGGCAAAAGTCCATACCTCAAAACACTTATGTAAATTCAAATAACCCATGAATTAAATTTTTATTGACAGATGAGAAATATTCTGCAGATATTTTATTTTATTGACCCTAACTAAAATACAGTATACGAAAAATCCGTTACAATTTGTTGAAAATTTTGAAAATCTTTCCGTACATAATAATTTTACCCCTCTGTATAGATTACAAAACCCTATACAAATGGGTAAAATCGTTATTTAAAGAGGATTTTTTGCATTTTAACACATTGTAGGGTGTTTTTGGTATACTATGTTCTCTACCAGGGTTAACCAGACGGCATATTCACAGTTGTCAACGAAATTTAATTCAGGGAGCTATTTGAATTTACATAGGGTGTTATTTGGATTTTTAATAAAGGGAAAAATCCATATCCCCTTGTAAACTACCCGAAATCATACAACCTCTCAACATTTCCTGAAGTCCATATAACCCTCTGAAAACACCTATGTAAATCAAAATATCCCCCTACGTTAAATTTTTGTTGACAAATGGAGAATATTATATGAAATTTTGTTTAGTTAACTATAACTGAAAACATAACATACCAAAAACCGTTACAATGTGTTAAAAATGTAAAAAATCATTTGTAAATGATGATTTTACCCTTCAAATAAGGTTTTATATAGGTATTTCAATGAGATTTTATTAGTATCCAACACGAATCGCCCCTATTGGGGTGGGTTTAGATTTCATGTTTTTCAAATCCGCTACAACCTTGGGTTTGGGTTTTATGTTTAAAACCCTACTCAACCCGCAAACCTGACCTATATTCGATCATTAGGATTTAAGAACCATAAATGAAAATTAATTTCAAATATAGTTAAAAATTAAAAATCAACTATCATCATTTTTTTTCTACAACCATTCATTCGCATTTATCTCACAAAAAAAATTTAAAAAACAAACCTTTATAAAATCAATAGTCGGTCACCATAAAAATAAGATATTTGATATTTTTCAACATTTTATCTTTCCTTTTTCCTTTCAGCTTATAAGTCAAAAGATTTATTTATTTTGTCTTATATGTAATTTTGAATTATTTATATTATGTATTAAAAAAAATTTTAATTAACTTTCAAATATTGTATGTAATGAATGTTATGAACTATTTATGTTATATCTATTTTGAGATTTTAGTATTCAAATTGAAGCTTTTTTATAAAAATAATCTGCATCCAAGTTAAAGTAATTTATTTTGTTATATAATTTTTTATTATATTAAATATAGTGATCGAACAATCTAACTCACTTTTAATAGGGTCAAGTGGGGGGATATGGATTTTAAGATGTAAAACCCGAAATGTAATGGAGTGAATATAAATTTCAAATTATAAACCCGATGTGGGATGGGGCGGGTATAGAGTCTAACACTGAGAGACGGGTTGGGTTTGGATTATGGTAAACCTGACTTCAACCCAACCCATTGCCATCTCTAGTTTTATAATTTATGCAGATGGGTAAAATTGTCATTGACATAGGGTTTTTGTATTTTTAACAAATTATATAGAGTTTTGGTATATTATTTTTCAATCAGGTTATTCAAATAGGATATTTACATAATATTTCTCATCTTTCAATAAAAGTCTTACTCCCAGGGTTATTTTAATTTACATAAATTTTTCAAGAGATTATATGAAATTTAATTAAAGTCAGGGGATTATATGGACTTCAGACAGTTTACAAGGGTGTTATTCGGATTTTTCCCTTTACTAAATAATAATATAACACAATGAAATTTTTTTTATTACTTCTTCAAGCTTCTTTATCAATTTTTTCAGGGGATTATATGGATCCCAGAATTGGTGTGAGGGACCTTCGACTGAAGCTTCAAAAGAAGGCATATCACAGCAGTGATCAATCACAAAGTGGAAAGAGTTCAGAAGTTGGAGATCTTTGGGAAAAGCTATCTGGATTAACACAAGTGCAACCCAGAAACAGTGATCCACCAAGGACCAAGCCTGTGGTTGAGGTTGTGAAACTTCTTAAAAGAAGTAATTACATCTGTGGAAGCACCTGCAGTCAATCATCTAAGAAGAAATCACAGCAGAAGGTAACATTTATTTAGTGTTTTAATTGATGAATTGCATCTATATTTTGACATAGAGAAGATCACCATCTTTGTTCTAGATGCAGATGAGTTTGATTCTTTAAGAAGTTAAAATATAATATTCATAAATTTTACTTGAGAATCTACGTAAGGTAAAAGTTTTTTTTTTTATTATTGGTAATTGAGATCTATGTATTGCTAAACTTTGAAAATGTACAAGATTTACAAAGGCTTTTTAGATTTAAAGAAGAGGATTATAAGAAGACAGAGGGAAGAGAGAACCAGGTAATACTCCCCTTTAAAATCTTGCTTGTGGAAATAAAGACTCACATAAAGTACTTCAAATACAAAAAGATGATCTACTTGTTTTGAGTGAAACAAGTTCTAGCTTTGTTAGCTGCAAGTGCTTCATTGAATTCTTGCCAAGTTTGATGAGATAGGATGCTGTGTTCCCCCTTGTTTGCCTTCTAGCTGTCAGGAATCAGCTGGGCTGTTCCCTTTGCTGAATATGTGGGTGATTCTCCAGTCCATTAGCCTACCAAGCCCCTGCATAAAGGATCTCTGTAATCTTAGAGCAGTCCAAGGAAGAAAGCATTTGCCTTTAACCCATGCCATAGCAGTTATGGAGTCTGTTTCAAACCAGATTTTCTGATATCCCAGATAGATTCCCAACTGTAGACCTGATATTATTCCTTGCAGTTCAAGCAGATTGATGGAGGGAAGGCTTGAACAGCTTGCTACCCCCACAAGGAACTAGGCCGAAGAGTCTCTGAGGAGGGCTCCATACCCTCCTTTGTCGTCCGTGAGCGACCCATCTGAATTTTATTTGATCCAATCAACTGGTGGGGGGTCCCAAATGGCAGAACATGATAAATTGAATGGTTCAATAATAGAGACACTGGAGTGGTATATTGGACTTCAATTGGACTGTCTGGAATCTGATCTTGATATCATTTTTAACATTGCGAAGTTCCGTGGATTCATGGGATGACTTCCCCTTAAATATGCGGGAGTTTCATTCTTGCCATACTGCCCAGAGAGTGCTAGTTATAATAGAGAGGAGGCTTGATCACATCATTTAAAGAGAGTGTTTTAAGCCATTCAGGGAACAGTGATAGTTGTTGTGTAAAAAGGAGCCTTCTTTATGGTGTTGCATGCAAATATTCAGTGTTTCACTTGGTGTCAAACAGTGCCATGATATATATTCACATGCATTGTATGAGGGTTAACTTTATAAGAACTTTTGAAACATTCTGGAGCCTGATGATGTGCGCAGTGGATTGATCTCTGGTGTGTTCCGTGGACGTAGATAAGATTTGTCGAACCACATAAATTTTTTTATTTCTTTGCTTCGATTTATTTGTTTATTTTTTTTAATTGATTGCATCCAAGATCCAAGTACGTAACACATTCAAGTCTCAAAATTATTATCTTCGTGTTAAAATTTGCCACAAGGAAAATTTATTTCATTATAATGAAATTAAACAAACCATTTTCTTGGATAGGTGGCAATGTTGGAAAGTTATTTTGTCCATTTTGATTTGGATGACGCAATTTGTTCATACTTGAAAAATGAAGTGGGCTGAAAAAAATTATTTCTTTGTTAGAAAAAATTGTTATAACTCTATGAAAACTTATGAAAATAAAAAAAAGTCATTGCAAAATTTAAAAATTGTTTTAACTCTCTAAAATTATATTAAAATCACAAAAAGTCCATGTTATTATTTAAAAATATGTACTGATTTATTTAAGCTTTATTGAACAAATTATAGTTTTATAATAAGAGTGTTATGTTTTTTGTAGCTAGCAATTTTGAGTTGAAAATGTATTATAGCATTTTGATTTGGTTTTTAATTTGTTTTCTCTGATTTTGTAATGACATTGATGGAGTTGTAATTTTTTTTTGTTCAATCTCTGTGATAAGATTGAAAAGGTGAAAATGTTGAAAAAGAACTTGATTTTGTAGATCAAATGAGATTCGACAGCTATTTTTTTTTACAGTTGAGGATGACATTTCAAGAGATGGGGATGTTGAAAAAATGACAGAGGTATTTTTGTCTTACAAAATGACTAAATATGATTTTATAAAGTTTATAGAGATTGAATTCAACTTTAATAAGTTTTTTGGGACTTAATTCTATATATTTTTTTACCGGGGACTTAATTCGTTAATCATATACACTTTATGGGGACACAGGACAATTTTTTTTATTTTAGAGGGACTTTTTGTGATTTTAAGAAGATTTTAAGAAGTTAAGAAGATTTTTTTTCTAAGAAAAATTCCATCTTTATTCTTTAAGGCATTTATCTTTGTTTTCTCCACAGTGGCCATAAAACAAAGGTTCATGGCTTACCTACCTGTGCTAAGGGTAGGTTTTGGGTTCAAGTCTTTGGATTGACTTACCCACTTGTTTGTTAGCGATGATTCGAAAGAATTTTCTATGAGACAAGGTTAAATAGGCGGAGAATTTCCTCCTATATAAAAAATAAATAAATAATAAAATAAAATAAAATTGGGTCAACCTTAACATACTCGAGACATTGTAAATTGAAGAGACTCCAGTTGAGGAAACAACTGCGGAGATTTTGTAACCACATATTTGATCCAGTTACTACAATCTCTTATAATGATAAGCTCAATGTGTTCTATTCTTGTAACTTTGACAAATGAGAAGTTTATCAGGTCCCCACAAAAAATGAAGTTGGTCACATTTGGAGCATTAATAGAGACATTCTCCAACTTACGACTCTGTTTGACATCAAGATACTTGAGTCTTGAGCAACAAGAAGGTATGTCCAAATTAATAAAAGAAGGACTCCACAAATATAGTTGTTCTAGGAGAGGACACTTGGATAATATTTTCAGTATATCACCATCAGTCACATCCACATCATCTAAGGAAAGTGTAGTTAGAGACTTGAGACCATAAAAATCAGGAGGATGTCTCATCACCAGACATTGTAGTCTTAAGATCTTCAAGGAAGATAAACATGCTACTTTCTCATGAACCAGCTTGTGAAGAGGAAATACATAATACTTCTCAAGACTAATGGCCTCAAAATCATCAATCAATTCGATATCAAGCTTTTCAATGCCAGAAGCAAACGTATGTTCAATCCATCGATCGAGATGAGATGCATGATCCACACCCAAGCTAAAGCATATTCTCATTGATTCTATTTTCATACCATGTGAGCGAAGCTGTAAGAATTGATTTACTGCTCTCACAAAATTGAGTTTTCGCTCTAAAAAATATGTTTTTTTTCCTTCGCAATCTAGTTTACGAGAATCCTCAAGAGAAAATCGGTTTCCCAATATGTTACTAGATTGGAAATCAAGGTTAGGTAAAAACTTCCCAATAGAACTCCATTTCCTTGATAGGATAGTTGTTCTAACAGCATCTCGCATTGGAAGAAGTGAGATAATTGAATGAAGCACGTTATCGGGTAATTCTGCGAGTCGATCCTTCATAATTTCAACAAGGTACTTCACCTGTCATGATAAATCTGATTTTGTCAAGTTATTATATATGATAAATAAATAGAATGAACAAGAAAAAAAAATGAATTGAATGAACAAGAAAAAAAATGAGGAATAAATATCATGGAAGCAATCTGAATTGGCCAAAACTTATCTATGAGAAGTGACATATTTACATATACTAAAATAAGATCATAAATAAATATATAAAAAAGGAAGAATTACACTCTTATGATGCAAGATACGATTTGAAAATTAAATATAACAAAAAATATTTGAAAAAAAAATATTTCATTGTGATTTTGGATTTCAATTTCATGCATACCCAAAATCCAAATTATATTATGTAATAGAGATATTTCTCTCAAAAGAAATTTATTTGATATTTCTCTCTATAAAGAAGTTTGTTATGTATAGTAATTATATTGAGAATTTGAGATCAATTACTAAATAGCACAACCAAATATAAATAACAAACAACAAAATCAAATTTTTATTTATTTATGATTCATCCGGGGAGATATCAAATGGAACAATTTTTTTTATGAACATTTTTTTTATGAACATAGAAACAACACTATATAAAGAAAACTATAAAAAGTTTGTAAAACAGCACCTCAATATCTCTAAAGGTTGGATCTCCAATGTGTTAGATTTGGGCTTGGAGAGAGAGTGTTTTTTATTTATTTATGATTTTTTATGTCAAAAGAGACTTATATTGAGGTTGTGAGAGTTTGTTAAGATTTTTTTTTTTTGTATTTTTAGTTTTAAGTCCCCACAAACCATCATATTTAGTGATCGATCCCTCCCTTCTTCGTATTTAGGTTTTAGTCCCCAGATTTAAATGATAGTTCCTTTTTAGTCCCTGAGAGGGACTATCCATAAATTATTTAATTTATTTTTTAGTCTTGTGAGGAACCTATCCATGAATTATCCTTTAAATCGGGGGACTAAAACCTAAATACGAAAAAGGGAGGGATCAATCACTAAATATGATGGTAGCTGGGACTTAAAACTAAAAATCCTTTTTTTTAGTTATTATGATTTTTTTGTTGGGTTCGGCCGACTTTTTTGTTGAAATTTTAAGTTGTTATTACTATTAATATTTTTTGTTAGTTTGTTATTTTTAGTTTTGTTAATAATAATATTTTTTTATTGATATTTGTTGAGTTTGTTATTCTATTTTATTTTTTTGGTTTTTTAATTTTAGGCCTAGTTTTAGTTTAGTAAAAAGATAAATATTTAGGATAAGTGATGATAAAAAGAACTACTTTTAGGCCTACTTTCAGACATTTTACAGGGGGTTATTTGAAATTTTCCTTTTTTTATTACTAGTTTATTAGTATTTTTATCCCCACACTGTATGCCTGAAATTAAAATTAATAAATAATATGATGTGTTATTTGAATCACTAAAAAACCACCGAAAAAATAAAATAAAATAAAATAATAAGATGATCCAACCCCATCCACACCAAATACTTATGATATATTAACAAACATTCAAGAACAACCCACCGACAAAATATTAAGAAAACTAAAATAAAAATATACTCATTTATTGTTAATATTAGTTATCTAAAAGTTGTTTAAAATGTGCATTAAAAGTTTTTGGTGAATATTTTTTAAAAGGGATTATTATTTTTAAGTCCCCATAAACCATAGAATTTTGTGATTGATCCCTCAATTATTCATATTTTGGTTTTAGTCCCCAGATTTAAAAGATATGTTCCTTTTTAGTCCCTGTGAGGAACCTATCCCTAAATTATTTGATTTTGTTTTTAATCCCTGAGAGGGACTAAAAAGGAACATATCCTTTAAATCTGGGGACTAAAACCAAAATATGAAGAAGTGAGGGATCGATCCATAAATAGGTATGTTTACAGGGACTGAAAACTAAAAAACCCTTTTTAAAACTATAATTTTAAAAAAAATTAATGAGATTTGATGAATATGTAACATAGAATCTAGTTATGTAAAAAATTTATAATATATTATTTATTTAAGATCTTAAGATAGGATTAGAAGAAATAATCATTTAGGATAAAAATGAGTTTTATTAAACATGTAAGAGTAAAAACTAATAAATAAAGGTTGAAAAGTTGATTTTTTTTTTAATTATTAATATAGACAGACTATCTAAATATTATCGGAAAAAAATTGTTTAACGTTTTTAACCTTCCCAAAATGATGAAAATCCATTCTTATCAATGGAAAAAACCATGTCATCCTCTTGACCCGACACGGCACAAGACATGACACGGCCAGGGTGCAACTTGGTTGGTTAAATCAAATCCAAACCAATCAAAATCAATTTTTTTAGGTTTGGGTTAATAGTTTTATGATTTAATTTGGGTATAGATTGAAAAATTAATAAACTGATCTATATTAGTGTAGGTTTTGTTTTACTTGAAAAAAATCAAGTTAAATTTAAACACATGATTATTCATAACATTTAGATCATTCTTTTTATATTAAAAACTATATTATTGTTATACCATTAATATTCATAAAAAATAAATATGCTAATTTATATCATCAATCCTAGCATTTTGATAATCATGTAAAGTTGTTAATCAACCCCTTAAAAAACTCTAACTAACCCAAATTGGTAGGGAAAAAATATTAAGCATATATATGTTTATCTTTAACAGTCCGATTTAGTTCGATTTAATTCAGATTAATCAAACAAAAATCGGTTCGATTCGATTTTCGGATTACATATGAATATAGTTTGGTTATACATGTAAATACAAAAATCAAACATGTAAATTTATATATATTGTGCATAAAATATTACAAAAAGTTAAGTGTAAAATTAGAAAAATTAAAAAAAATGTGATAACCCTGGCATGTGATTTTGGTCGTATCAATGTTGTGGGTCATCTGATAATATTGGGGCACGTGAGTAAATGTGATGTCTCATTTTGACAGTTTTATTTACTCCCACTTGGAATATATTATTATGTAGATCCACATATAAATAGAAAGGATAATGTCATGTACATCCATATATGCATAGTAAGTGTAAGGGTACAACTCCGACGAGTTGGATCAAGTTAAAATTCAATCCGAACATAACTCGAAGTTGAAGAAAGTCAACCCAACCCGTCAACAAGCTTGAGAAGCTCAACCCAAACCTAACATGTCGGGTTTGAGTTTGGCATCTAAAATGAATTATTCTAAACAATTAGAACTTTGTTAAAGTCGTACGAGAAAAATAAAAGAAATGAAAATAAAGAACATTTTTATTTAAAAATATATAAATAAAACTATAGAAGTGACATATTCTAAAGAAAAATAAATTGAATAATGTAAATGATTTCATAATAGAATAAAAAAATGACAGTATATTCACTCCCTACTTCAAGTTTGGGTGGGAGATTCGAGATTTCAAACCCTCAACATAAACTCAACCCGAATTAGATTTGGGTTCATGGTGAACCCGAATGTTAAATCACCAACCCAAACCCGCCCAATTGTGTGGTTGGGTTGGGTCAGGTTCAACCTGTCCAAGTTGAACCCTTAATATGCACTCCCAATAACGATACACATATGTTTGAATTTTTTTAATATATCAAGCCACATCTAATGAGGTATATATTTTAATAAAAAAAAGTGTACATTTGCTACATTTCAAATTGAATGGATCCAATATCAGAAAGAGCACTATTACATGCAGTCTTGTAACCTGTCCCACAGAGTCTCACGTAACTCAATTAGCCTTTAGTGAGGTATATACCTCAATAATGTTTTTACATTTGCTAAAAATAAGTTCGATCAATTCAAAATGGAGCGATATATGCTTTTCACTAAAACATATATGTCATTAAATGAAATTTATTATTTTTAAAAAATTACAATATGTGGGACTATTCACATAGCTCTCCCTAACATTTTTTCTCTTAACAAATATAAAATAAGAAGAAGAAGAAGAAGAAGAAGAAGTTACATGAGATTACATTTAGTCATATAAAAAAGACTCCGTATTAGAAATCACTTTTTTAACTGTGCATGTCAAACAAATTTAAGAGGGACATTTGAAAAAATTAAAAAAATGCAAGTAGAGGCACCCGTCTATCAATGCCACAGCCCACAGGGATATATATGCAAAAAAACACTTTCAAGTTTAAATAGCCCCACCCCCCGCCAAACACACAACTTAAAAAACAAAAGCAAAGAAACGAAAACAAAAACTTCTCTGTTTCTTTCAAGAACATACACCGTCCACTTCACCTGTTCTTTCTACCATTACAGGTAATCTGTTCATTCATTTGGGTTTACATCAGATTATTTGATGCTGATTTAAAGATATTGTCTCTCTCTGTTCTACGAATGGCAATTTCATCTATCAATGTTAGTTCATGTAATTCTTTAATTCCTTTTACATTTTGTTCTCTGTTTGTACCAATCATTTCTACTGATTAAGAAGAAACTAAAATGGGTTTGGTTTCTTTAATCTCTCTCTCCCACACACACACAGTGATTCATGTATGGAATAGTATGTAAAATGATCACAACATCATCCATGTCTAGCTAAACTTCAGTTTCTTGTAATTTGATTTCTGTTCTTGTTCTTTTTTTGTTGGGTTTTGTTCCTTCCTTGTCATTTCTTGACTGATTCTGTTATTTCTATCTCTTTCTCTCACAAAGAGACTGCCTCTCTCTCTCTCTCTCTCTCTCTCTCTCGTGCACACGCTTGCGCACACACACAAAGACAGGATTCAGGTATCTAATATGATCATTTGGGTTTTCACCATATCTTTGTAGCTCAATTATATATTCTTGCACTTCAAATTCTGTTCTTGAATGATTGTCATATCTTGATTGCTTTTGTACTTTATTTGTTGAGTATTTTGTAGTTTCATGTGCTTTTGTGTATGTTTTTGTATAACATATTTTTATTTTCCAAGCTTTTTTAGTTCTAATTATATTTTATTTTTTAGTTCTGATTATATTTTATTCCAGGAGGACCTGGAATTTATTTTATTTTATTTTTTAAATCCTTGCCCAGCCCAAACGACCTTTTATAACAGTTTAAATAAACCACTCTCTCCCTCCAAAAACCAATTCTTCTTCTTTGGAATTGTCAAGTTGATCTTGCATTCTCTCTCTCCCACAGGCATAAAGTGATTCGGGTAAGCAATAGTACGAAATATGATCACAATAGCATCCATGCATGTCTACCAAAACCTTGCTTTCTTATAATTTGATATCTGCTCTTGTTCTTTATTTGATGGGTTTTGTCTCTCTCTATCTCCCCCCCCCCCCCACACACACACACACTGTGATTTAGATACGTAAATAGTATGTATTATGACCACAATACCATCCATGTCTACCAAAACTTTGCTTTCTTTAATTCGATTTCTGTTCTTGTTCCTTATTTGTTGGGTTTTCATTTCTTGATAGGTTATGTCATTTCTTTCTTTTTCTCTCACAAAGTGACTGCGATTAATCATCATTGCTTCACTGCTCTCTCTCTCTCTCTCTCTCACACACACACACACACACAAACAGGATTCAGGTACTTAATTAATATGATCATTTGGTTTTTCACCATAGCTTTGTAGCTAAACTTTATATTCTTGCACTTCAAATTTAGTTCTTGATTGATTGTTTCTGTAGTTTATTTGTTGAATCTGAGCCTCTTAATTAGGTGGTTTCATGTGTTTTTGTTTATGTTTTTGTATAACAGATTCATGCATGTTTTGTTCTGATTATAGCTTCTGAATTTGGTTTTGGTTTTTTAGACAATCTACCAGGGGGGGTTATAATGAAATAAAATGAGAATTCTCTTTTCAAAATAGTCTTATTTCAAAATAATAGACACACACACACACGAGAGAGAGAGAGAGAGAGAGAGAGAGAGAGTTAAGTCATCTATTATTTACCTTTCCCCTCTCCTCCTCATCTTCATCTTATCGTGTTATCCTTTGTATTCATTACTTGTAACATGTATGACTTTACATCTAGAAACACATGTATGGAAAAATTTTCACTACTTGTTCATGCCTTTGTGCTTCTGTATGGCACATCTTAATTGCTTTTGCTTCTAATAGCTATATTTTTCTCTTGTCCAATATATTTAAGCATTAGTGGAGGCCAATTCCTGAGTGAATGTGTGTTTTTCCTATAACCTTTCCTCCTGTACCTGAGCGGCCTGAAAATTCCTAGTTCAACAAGCTTTGAACTTTGCTTCGTGGAGTTAGATTTCCTCCTTTCTAAATTCTCTTGTTATCTCCAAATAAAACCTGAGAGAAGGCTCATCATCAGTTTAGTGCCTCCACAGATTGCCTGTCATGCTTCCGTTTCATACTGGCTTTTAACTTTATAAAATTGAAACTATGATGTCTTTCCTCTATTGTAATCCTGTGCTCATTATCAAAATTGATGCACCATTGCACCTACTGTGAAGCATGCAGTAGTCATATGAAACCAAGGCATTGAGTATTTTCAAGGCAAACTACTTCTTTTCAATGATTCATACAATGTCACAACTACATCTAGGATAACATATCCTTCCATGATTTCAAAAGAATTTCACTAGTACATGATTAGATTATGTTCATGAGTGTCATGAAATATAGCATGAAAACAATCAGACATATGAAACAGCTGGTCATACTCATAGTTTTCCTTCAGTAACTAGAATTAATATTTCAACTTACTGTGTTCAGAGAAACATGCAAAGGAAGGCATTTCTCACTTCAATTCTTATGGTTTATTGCAGGTGATGGATTCCTACCTTGTTTGGAGAGAGGAGTGCCTTGATGTGCTTCCACCCCATTCTAAAATAAGGGTGGCCACCTTTGTTGATGCTGAAAGTAGAAGCCTCATTAAGAAGAAGGCGAGGAAAACACAGCTCATAGTGAAGCCCGGAGATGAAACACTTGATGAATGCCTGGAGATCTTTAATAGGATTGACAATGAAATCAACATCCTCCAACAAGAGCTGATTACTGCACTTGAGGAGCAGCAAGCACTTAAGAACGAGCTTGACAACATTCCGAAAGTGCAACCATCTCCTCGAGAGATACGGAGGAACCAATATCAACCTGAATCGTAAGTAAAGAGAACAAAAATTCTCAGTTTTCTCATAAAGTTTTCTAAGGAAAATATAGTATACTGATTTCTTCTTCTTTTTTTCCAGGATTTACATTAACAAAGGAGATAGGAGCAAGACCAAAAAAAAGCTAGAAAAAAAGGACGAGACTGTGAGCAAGATACAGGGAAACCTGTTAAATCTGAACACAATACGAAGAGCACTCCAGTCTAAAATTGTATAGGATAGTTAAGTGAGCAACTCCATTTATGCATGAAGGGTTATCCTTTATCAATGTAATCCATACTTTGAAACTATGAATGTAGTGATCACTGAATTTGAAATCTTTTAAGACCTGAGCTATGAAAGGTCATCTAAAAGAAAAAAGAGTCTTTCTGAGGTCCATCTTAATCCAGGCTCTTTCCTTACCATGATTCTTATAGTATCAACATTGAGACTTTTTTGTATTAGATGGATGAAAGAAAAAATAATTTGTTTCAAAATTCTTCTAGTCCTGAAGAAATTTTGTATTGAATTTTTCAGATCATCTCTAACAAGTGGCCAAAACAGCATGAAAACCATCATGCCTGGGACTGCATAGCGGTTTCAGAAGACTTTTCAGTGAAGTAGTGAACCTCTATTGCACCCCAAAGCGGTGTCTCCAATACGTTATAATATATCAATATATGAAATATCATTAAAGAGACAATAAAGATAAATGCATGCAAGACAGATAATATGTATGCAATGTGCATTTTAGTAAAACATGCAATACAAAGTCTGATATAATGAAGGGGAAAGCAATATATATCGTTAAGGCCAATATAGGCTGAAAGGACATCTATGCCTAACAATACAGACTGCATGAAATCATTCTCCTGCAAGAGAAATAGGTCTAGTACAATAAATAAAGGTATAAATAACTCAAGAAAGATACACAAGGGGAAACTGCTAAATTGGTCACCGATAATGTCAATGCTGATAGGCGAAACCATCAAAGAATTGATGGATCATTCACAAGGGGAAACTGCTAAATTGGTCACCGATAATGTCAATGCTGATAGGCGAAACCATCAAAGAATTGATGGATCATTCACTGTCCAAAACCTGGATGGAATCCAAAATTAAATGTAGGACAATGAAACTCAGTGATGGAAGACCAAAACGCAAACGCTAAATATATCAACATACACATTTTATACTAACCCCCAAGAGATAATGATACTCTTGCAAAGATTCCACGAGTTCATATAGCTAGGATGAAGAGACAACCAAACAAGGAACACACAACGCCCTAACTTAGGTGCCCGAACTCCAGGGTTCAACAGAACATCAGAAAACACATAATAACTACGAGATGCAATAGTGGCACCCACTAAGCCCACTAGATTAAATCCTTGTATTTTTTATGAATTTCAACAACTACAATAACCTCCAATGTTCATACAAGGACTTAATCAAATAGATCATATCATATTAATTGATTCACAACCCATGACTCTCCCTAGCATTTCTATTAACAAATATATATATAAAATCACAACAACAAGGTACATGAGATTACATTTAGTCCTGTAAAAAAGACTCCGTATTAGAGATCACTTTTTTAACCCAGGTTAAATGGAGAATTTTGACCGTGCGTAAGAGGGACAGTTGAAAAATATTCAAAACTGCAAGTAGAGGCACCTGTCTATCAATGCTACAGCCCACAGGGGTATATATGCAAAAACACACTTTCAAGTTTAAATAGCCCCACCCCCCGCCAAACACACAACTTAAAAAACAAAAGCAAAGAAACGAAAACAAAAACTTCTCTGTTTCTTTCAAGAACATACACCGTCCACTTCACCTGTTCTTTCTACCATTACAGGTAATCTGTTCATTCATTTGGGTTTACATCAGATTATTTGATGCTGATTTAAAGATATTGTCTCTCTCTGTTCTACGAATGGCAATTTCATCTATCAATGTTAGTTCATGTAATTCTTTAATTCCTTTACATTTTGTTCTCTGTTTGTACCTATCATTTCTACTGATTAAGAAGAAACTAAAATGGGTTTGGTTTCTTTAATCTCTCTGCCACACACACACAGTGATTCATGTATGGAATAGTATGTAAAATGATCACAACATCATCCATGTCTAGCTAAACTTCAGTTTCTTGTAATTTGATTTTTGTTCTTGTTCTTTTTTTGTTGGGTTTTGTTCCTTCCTTGTCATTTCTTGACTGATTCTGTTATTTCTATCTCTTTCTCTCACAAAGAGACTGCCTCTCTCTCTCTCTCTCTCTCGCGTGCACACGCTCGTGCACACACACAAGGACAGGATTCAGGTATCTAATATGATCATTTGGGTTTTCACCATATCTTTGTAGCTCAATTATATATTCTTGTACTTCAAATTCTGTTCTTGAATGATTGTCATATCTTGATTGCTTTTGTACTTTATTTGTTGAGTATTTTGTAGTTTCTTGTGCTTTTGTGTATGTTTTTGTATAACAGATTTTTATTTTCCATGCTTTTTTTTATTTTCCATGCTTTTTATTTTCCATGATGGGTTTTGTCTCTCTCTCTCTCTCTCTCTCTCTGCCCCCCCCCCTCACACAGACTGTGATTTAGATATGTAAATAGTATGTATTATGACCACAATACCATCCATGTCTACCAAAACCTTGCTTTCTTATAATTTGATATCTGTTCTTGTTCTTTATTTGTTGGGTTTTGTCTTTTATATGTCATTTCTTGATAGGTTATGTCATTTCTTTCTTTTTCTCTCACAAAGTGACTGCGATTAATCATCATTGCTTCACTGCTCTCTCTCTCTCTCTCACACACACACACACACACAAACAGGATTCAGGTACTTAATTAATATGATCATTTGGTTTTTCACCATAGCTTTGTAGCTAAACTTTATATTCTTGCACTTCAAATTTAGTTCTTGATTGATTGTTTCTGTAGTTTATTTGTTGAATCTGAGCCTCTTAATTAGGTGGTTTCATGTGTTTTTGTTTATGTTTTTGTATAACAGATTCATGCATGTTTTGCTCTGATTATAGCTTTTGAATTTGGTTTTGGTTTTTTAGACAATCTACCAGGGGGGGTTATAATGAAATAAAATGAGAATTCTCTTTTCAAAATAGTCTTATTTCAAAATAATAGACACACACACACACGAGAGAGAGAGAGAGAGAGAGAGAGAGAGAGAGTTAAGTCATCTATTATTTACCTTTCCCCTCTCCTCCTCATCTTCATCTTATCGTGTTATCCTTTGTATTCATTACTTGTAACATGTATGATTTTACATCTAGTAACACATGTATGGAAAAATTTTCACTACTTGTTCACGCCTTTGTGCTTCTGTATGGCACATCTTAATTGCTTTTGCTTCTAATAGCTATATTTTTCTCTTGTCCAATATATTTAAGCATTAGTGGAGGCCAATTCCTGAGTGAATGTGTGTTTTTCCTATAACCTTTCCTCCTGTACCTGAGCGGCCTGAAAATTCCTAGTTCAACAAGCTTTGAACTTTGCTTCATGGAGTTAGATTTCCTCCTTTCTAAATTCTCTTGTTATCTCCAAATAAAACCTGAGAGAAGGCTCATCATCAGTTTGGTGCCTCCACAGATTGCCTGTCATGCTTCCGTTTCATACTGGCTTTTAACTTTATAAAACTGAAACTATGATGTCTTTCCTCTATTATAGGGATTGAATACTAAATATCATAGTTTACGGGTAAGGATCACTAAATAGTTTAATTTACAAGAACTTAAAAATAAAAACTCTAAATGATGGTTTAGGAATTTCAACCATCCATTAAGCCCGAATAGACAGATGTTTGGCGCATGGACTATAAATGAAAAAGGCGCTAGAAATTGGTGATTAAAATAAAATATAAAGAAATGAGGGATCGATAACTAAATGATATAGTTTATAGAGACTTAAATTTTTTATAACTGATATCATTTGATTCATTACAGTATATACTTCACATTTTATAGAAAATAATACATACCTAATTAGATGGTGTATATAATTTTTTTTTTAAAAATAAACACATGTTGGGACTGTATTTGCGGAAAAAAAAAAAGAAAAAAAAAAAGATAGAGTGTAACATTTTCTTTTATGTCTTAACATTTCCCTGGATGGGCTTTAAATTTAATTCTCGGACATGGCCCAAAATTTATTACCGTATCATAAACAAACCAATGTCAACCCGAGGATCGGCCTCTGTCACATGTTCCGGCGTCACCATCTATCATAACCTGTTGAAGTGGATGTCCACTTCGCGAAACTTCAAAAGCAGTCCACGTTTTCTCCGCGAAGCAAAATAACACCTGATGCTAACTCCCCCTTCTCCGCATCTCAACATATTAACGGTTCAGATGCAATACAAAAATAGAGACAAAAGGAGATCACACCACAAGTCGACGCACCCCACTACATTATTCGCACGTGTCCCACATTCCGGCAAGGACCCAAAGAAAAAAGAAGGGAAAAGTCCAAATAAATCCCGGTCAACTGAAATCCATGTAACCCTTTAATTTTTACTTGAAGTACATACAAACCTCTTAAAACACTCGTCATATAAATCCAAATACCCTTTTAGTTAAACTTTGATCTTTTAGTTAAACTTCGATCGATAAATGAAGAATATTATATGAAAATTCTATTTTTATTAATCATGCCTAAAAATATAATATACAAAAAATCATATACAATATGTTAAAAATACAAAAAAAAAAAAATCTTTATGTAAATGATAATTTACCCACCTAAAAAAATAATAAAACCATATCGAGAGGTAAAATCATTTATAGAAGATTTTTTTTATTTTTAACATAATGTATGAGATTTTTAGTGTATTGTATTTTTAGCAAGGTTTAACTAAATGGAGTATTCATAAAATAATCTTTTTTTATCAATAGAAATTTAACTCGGGTTATTTAAATTTACATATGTGTTTTCACGATGTTATTTGAACTTCAGGAAAAAAATTAGGGGACTATTTGAATTTTAGGCAATTTAGAGGGGGTTATATGAATTTTTTCAAGTAAATAAATATATAAGGCAACTCATCTTCAAAAAAGCTTCGCTTTCGGCGATTCCAAGCTTCCCCGTAATAACCCCAAAAACAATTCTCGATCGATATCTAGGGTTCCGACGATGGCGGCCACCGGAACAGCACCCCCGTCGGCGCAAATGGTGAGATCCCTCTTCGCAACTGACGTTGATATGCTTCTTGTAATTGTGTTTTCGTGATCTGGACCGTCCGATCGCTGTGATTCAGGTGGGGAACGCTTTCGTCCACCAGTACTATCACATCCTCCACCAGTCGCCGGAGCTGGTCCACCGCTTCTACCAGGACGTGAGCAAGCTCGGCCGTCCCGAGGCCACCGGCGTCATGAGCTCCGTCACCACCATGCAAGTCAGTGAGCATGTCGTCTTCTTTGGTTTTTTTGTTCCTTTTGATCTCGGCCGTTGATTTGAGGGTTGGTGGGGTTGGGATCAGGCGATCGACAAGAAGATCACGTCGATGGACTACGTGGAGTACCGGGCGGAGATCAAGACGGTGGACGCGCAGGAGTCGCTGGACGGAGGGTTTCTGGTGCTGGTGACGGGGCAACTCACGGGGAAGGACGAGGTCAGGAGGAGCTTCACACAGTCGTTCTTCCTAGCGCCGCAGGAGAAAGGGGGGTACTTTGTGCTCAATGACATCTTCCGCTACGTTGAGGACCCGAGGACCCCAGCGCAGCTGGTCCCGCAGGCGTCGCCGGCACCTGTGCCCGATCAAGGTTTGTGTTGTTGCTTTTTTTTGGAAGATCTATTTGAGGTATGAACTGGGGTTTGAGTTTTTTGTGTAAATGATTTGGAGTTCTTGGTTTGCTCCCCATTGGCTCGTCTTCGATTCCCACCCTCGACAATTGTATACCCAGGTGCCCATAGGGAAACTTCCGAGTGGGTTGGTGCGGACACCCGGAGGATTAGTCCTTGCCTCGAAGGGTTTGAGATACCTCTGAATAGCAAAAAAATAAAATAAAATAAAATACAATTAGATACTTGATTTAGCAATGCCTGTGGATTGTTGGTTTTGAAGGGAAAATTTGTTTTTTTTTTATATCTACCATTGATGATTGTGAGACCTTGCCTATTTCAAATTTTTGGAGGGAATCATGTTTTTCAACATTAGGGTTTATTTAATTCCATAGAACAAAACCATGCAGATGCATTGCAGAGTAGTAATAATAATCAAAATTGAAAATAAGTTGGTGGTATCAGTTGACAGTCATGCATTATGCAGTTCATGAAAATCGTGAAGATGGTAACTTATAAAGACTATGCTTGTCACCCTCCTTGAGTAAAAACTTGTTTTGGGTCATTAATGGTTTTTGGAAACCTGATAGATTGATTTTATTTAGACCATTTGACAATATGTGTAGGTTATATTGCAGTTGTTCAACAGGAGTGATATGTTCTGTGTTTTTTTTTCAATGCCTGAATTTGATATTTGGTGGACAGTTGCCCCTGCTGTCCAGGAAGATGAAAATGCAGTTCCAGATGAGCCAGAGGATCTGCAGGAAGAGGAGGCCGATGAAGGGGAGGTCTATGATAATTCGGAGGAGGAAGAGAGGTCAGTTGTGGAGGAGGGAGAAGGAGAGGAGGTGCCTGTGGAGGTGGTTGGTGAATTCTCAAGTGATGCAGAAGTGGTGAAGGAAGCAGTTGCAGTAGTTGATTCGATTTCCATGCAAGAAGAACCTATAAAGAAATCATATGCTTCAGTTGTAAGTGACTATGTTTCTTCTATTCTCCACTTTGAAGCTTCATATTAATCTGATGGCCATGGGCTTTTCCTTGCTGATTATGGTATGATTTGTATGCTGAGACTTGAGAACGGTATTGCATAGGTTGTGTATATGTGGCGGTGAACCATATATCAGTTAGTTCGGCCTTCGTCACAATCGAACATTAACTTTTAACGAAATTCTTGTTTCTTTTGAATGCAAACTGTGCTTTAATAAGCCAGTCAACACCCCACTGCCAAAAGGGAGGGCAGGGGTTCAACTCCCACCTCTGCTTGGTCACAGGCGGACCCTAATCTTTAGAGAAAAAAAAAAATTCTGCAGTGATGGGTGGTGTGGGTTTGAGGCCCAATTTGCTTGAGGATCGACATTCTCACAAAAACATAACATAGAAAAGGATTTTTCTTTTGGAAAAGCGGATAGGAGCAATCATGTTAAAAAAATGTTGCCCCTCGAACAAAAGGAAGCGAGGGATCACCAAACAAAGTATTTAATGAAATTAAAAATGCAAAAGGATCATGGGAAGGCTACGAGTGGAGTAAACTTTCCTATATTGTCCTCAAAGAACCAATAATTACAACCCTTTCCAATTAAAACCCCCTAATGCTAGAAGGTGCGTCAACTCCAAGATGAATTGTGAATTTGTTATCCATGCTCGAAGAGTAGCTGTTATTGCTGTTCACGTATTCTCAACACATGGTCCCTTAGAAGTTGAAATCATTCCGAGTAAGGCATATGTTCCAACAAACCGTTTGAGGAATGAAACATTATTGCTTTTTGACTTCGATTTCCATTTTTCCTCCTATTCCAAAACCATCCCGTCTCCTCAAGATTTTTGTAAATCACATCTCAAACCAAGAGATGACACCCACCTTTGTCCAAATGTCAGCACTAGTGTTGGTGTAGATTTTGTGACTATTATTGGTGTAGGTAATGAAAGAGAGTACAACTCCTTCAGTTGTTCCTCCCACTGTCCCTGTGAGGCCAGTACCTGCCATCTCAGAACGACAAGCAGCGCCTCCTCCACCTTCAGCACTGGCAGCTGAAATATCCAGCTCCAACACTGTTGCAGATACTGGCAGTGGCCAAGAGGCTGAAGGTATCCGTGCTCTTGTCATGTTTTAATTGTGCATTGTCTCAGTATTTTTGTTATGATGTTTGCGCGCTTTTTTGCAGCTGATGGATATTCAATCTATATAAAGAGCTTGCCTCTTAATGCCACTGTTGATCAACTTGAGGAAGTGTTTAAGAGGTTTGGACCCATCAAGAATGGTGGAATCCAAGTTAGAAGCAACAAGGTTTGCCCCTCTATTAATTCTGTTCAGTTTTTTTTATTCTCATTTATGCTTATTTTTTCCTTTGTTGTGCAGCAAGGTTTCTGTTTTGGTTTTGTGGAGTTTGAGGTGGCAAGTGCTGTGCAAAGTGCAATAGAGGTACATCCATCAATATGTTCAACGCTTAAAAGAACTTTTGATGGCCTTTAAATTTCATGTTAATTGTGGTTGGTTAGGTGTGAATGATTTTTAGCGTGCATCATAATTTTTGGAATTAACCAGCTGAATGTGGAGGACGATGAAGTTGGCATGCCCCCCCCCCCCCCCCCCCATCAATGATGTCAAGGATTTCTTTATACTTTTCCTCCCTGTCACTGAAAGCCCTTTGATCACCTCTTAACTCTGTCTATGGTTTCATATATGTGAACTGAGCTTTGGTTGGCCAGTTAGCCAGCGCCCCCCCCCAACCATAAAGTAGGTAAAGGGATCAAGCCCCTTGGGGCACCAATTCTTTAAAAAAAACAACTCATTGTCTTCCATTATCAACCAAGTGAAGTACATGAGCAAGAGGCTTAGTTCCTTAATAGTTAAGACAACATCTTTCCAAAATGTTGGGCTAATAACTGTTTAAACAACCCATTTCCAAAATGTTGGGCTAATAACTGTTTAAACAACCCATTTATGAACTTTTCTCCATTTGCTTCTCATCCACGTATCTGATTGAACATCTCTCTCAGATTCTTTTATCAGTGAATTCTCTACAAAGAGAGGATTGAGGAATGATGTGGCAAATCTTGTTACAATTGGCCTAATCTACTCCCTTTGCTTAGTAAAGTGCCTCATCATCTCATTTAAAAAAACATATGCATGGTTTTATATATAAAATCACTTAATGAAATTGCCTCCCTCAATTTTCTTTCACTTTGTTGACTTCCCCATGTCCTTAAACATGAACTCCACACAATGGGCTGCACTTGACATCCAACACAAATGAGGTTGCTTTGCTTTCAAGATTCTCCCTACTACCATTCATAAAAAACAGTGACAGATTTAATAACTTAAGCAAATAACATATATTTTACCCATAAACTTCTTATTGTTTCATGGTTCAACAAATGCTAAGTGTGCATCATCTTCCTTTTCAAGAGAATAACTCTCAATTCATGGAAGCTCTCCACACAGGAAGTGTTAAATGACATTCCTGTTTGATAAAACCACCTAGTAGCATATTTAATAGTACTCCCTTGTTTCTTTGTCATAATTCTCCTTACAAATTGTTTGTCTCTTTTATGAACTTTAAGTTTCAGGTCGGGGGTGATAAACTTATTCATCAGTCCATTCGCTTGAGTTTGACTTTCCTGTGATTGTGACAACATTCAGATCACATGTACTCGTTTCACTATTTTCCTCTTGTTTTTCCTTCTCTCTATATTCCTTGATAATTTAAACTTAACTGTCTTGTTGTTCACCTTCTTTGAGTTCACCTCCAACCATCAAACCTCTTCATAACCAAATAGCGTATTCACATTTACTTTGGAAGCCTTCTTATTCTTCTTATAATTGGATCCCTTAATAAACATTAGATGGACATTTATTACATTTTTCTGCATTCTTTCTTTTATTGACGATTAAGTGCGGCGGCAGCAGCAGCAGCCGTCGTAGTATAGTCGTAGTACTAGCAATATTCTCGACCCCCTATATGTACTTTTTCTCCAATCCCTGATGAGGTAAATAATGCATCTATATGTATTCTTCCTATATGCTCTTCTACTTTCCGAAGATTACTTCATTACATGTAAGCTAAATCCCCCAACAACTGTATGACATATAATCATATTGAACTTAACTTGTTTACTTCAATTCCCTTTTTTCTAGTTAATTAAAAAGTTGTCTTTTTATGGGAGTGTAAAAATTATATTCTTCTGATGGTTAGCATTCTCACGGTGATGCAAAGGACCTTTTTTTTTTTTGTTTTAGTATGGAGGTAGTCCACATATGGGATAGTGAAGTCGGATTATCAAATTTCCTTTTAAACAAAAGCAAAGCAAAGCTAAACAAACATTTTTGTTCACATTTTTCTAAACATGTGGTGATGTGGCATCACCACAACAAAACTTTTAAATGCTCCTTTGTCACGTGGCTTTGATGGGATAGTCCTGATGGTGTCACATCATCACATGTATGGAAAAATGTATAAAACAATGTCAGCTTAGCATTTTGTTTAAACAATTATCTAAAAAATTATGGTTTGTCATCATTTACCTCCTCTTAATGGATCTATTTATTTCATTAGTTTACAATCTTATCAGAAGCGGGGAACATTTTATGTTATTTGTTATTCCATTACTTTACACTGTCTCATGTTTTATGGTATGATTGCTTTAAATGCTAACAGTAGCATCATGTTTTTAAGCATGAAATCATCAACAAAGATGAACAGTCGGAAATCATCAACAAAGATGAACAGTCTTAGGATGGCTTACATTTGACTGAGATAAAATAAAATATTTATGTTCATGAGTTTTTCAAGGATAAAATGTGGAAGAGAATAAAATGGGAAATATTTTATTGTAAATCACTAATAGAGAGTTAGAGCTTGACTGTGAAGTAATGAGATTTTCATGTAATGAATGGTAGAGAAAAGAGAAATAAAAAGAATCATAGAGAAACGAGGCGATGATGGCACGATGCTCTTTTAGAATGACAATAGGCTCCACTGGTCCTCTCCAGCGGTTCTTTTCCCTATATTCTTTAATTGAGTAGCAGGCATCCAGGAGGATTTCATTTCAATTCTTTCACTTGTAGTAGCAATCATAACATTGGTGCCCAAGAGTTTGATGGAACCTTAAAAGACGAGGAAGCAGCGGAATACACATCTATATTAGTGGCTCTTCATGCAGTGCTCCTAGATGTGGAAGAAGATACGATCCTTTGGAAGCTTCTTCTTAAAAGATTTCTCCATAAATACTTTTAAAAAAAGCTCCTTTCATCAATATTCTCTCACCAAATTTGGGGTGCCATCTTCCCTTTGATGATTAGATGTTTCATGTGGTTGCTTTCTCAAGATAAACTCTTTGGCAAAACTAATCGCACGAAGTGGGGCCAATGATGGAAATATTAATTGTGAATATTGTGGAGCGGAAGAAGAATATGAGACCACCTATTCTATGGCTGTCCTCTGTGCCCTCATGTATAATTGAAGATGGGGTCAACCCTTGGAGCGCAACTTCGGCAATTTTGAAGGCATGTAGAAGTGGTTCTAGGAAAAAAGAAAAAGAAAAAAAGAGACCATAGTAACAAAAACCCAAGTGATTTGTTGGGGAATTTGACTAGTGCGAAACAAACTCATCTTGCAAAGGAAATGTGTTCAAATTGAAAACAATTGGATGACAATCACGGCTACTCTTCAAATTTGGGTTATCGTATTTCTTGGTGAAGAATCCGCTTCAAACATTATGGGGATTAATTTGAGTGGGGTGTCAATATTTTGGTCTTGAGAGTTGATAATTTTAATCCTTCAGGTGTTTTGTTTTTGTCATTTCTATTTCTCTCCCTTTTGTATTAGGAGATTCCCAGTGTTTTAAATATCGATAAAATCGATATATCGATTTAGGGTTCAATCGATATAGACATTTTTTTTTTTTTGAAAAAAAACTGAAAAAACAGCAAAAAGAAGATAGAAAATTGTGAAAAATAATGAACATGTAAAGAACGTGAAGTTAATGCATGAAAAGATACACCTGCAGTGATTGTCCATTTAGCTATCTTCTGAATTGCATTTTTCCTTTCTTTTTTTAACCTATTTTTTAAAGTTGTTTGTCCAGGGTCTCTTAATCTTTGATCAACCACATCTTCAGCATTACCTCTACAAAATAAATCCATAGGACCCCTAGTGTTTTTCCTTCTTTGTTTGGATGGAGGAGGCCTTGAACTAGGACTACCAATTTCTATTATATCATCATCACCTACATGTGGTTGTTCATCTCCTATGTCTCTAGCAAAATCTTCAGAATAAAATGATCTGCTTCTACATTTACTCTCAGATTTTTTATTCATGAATTGTTCTATTTCTTTTCTAATTTCTGGTGTTGTTTTAGGGCAAGGTTTAGCATTAGCTCCCGGTGAATGCAATATGTGTTCTTTTGAGTCTGGTTATGTCACCACTACATAGATGTGAGCAAAGTAAACATTTGACTATGTTTTTCAGTAGCACTTTTATATTCTCCATATTTCCATGCAGGGTCTTTTGTATTAGCCAGTCTTAGATTAGATGAACTAGCTCCAGAAGAAGACATTTTTTTCAAAAATGATTTTTTAGGTTTCAAAAAATTAAATATTGATTAGTTAATTAAGTAGATGATGCAATTTTAACTACTTTCTAGAAAAACTCTACTAAGTGCAAAGAATGAATTCTCTAAAAATAAGAGAAAAATTGAAAGAGGAGAAGTCTTCCTCCAAAAGCTTCTAAAGTCTCCACCAAAAGCCTCCAAGAACTCCACCAAAGTCCTCCAAGTAGTTCACTAATATCTCCACCAAGAAAAGAAATTTTAGGATTTTTGATGGATTTTTGGATTTGTTTTTTCGTGGAATTTTGGCTTCTTTGAGATTGAGGTATTTTGGGAAGAAGTTGTTTGCAAAATATGGGAGTAGAGAACTAGAGATTGTATGAGAGTGATTGAATGGTAAAGAAGATGATTGTTGAGCTGTTGTGGTGAGAATGGGTGTTTTGGGGAGTATTTATAGGATTAGGGAAAGGAAAAAAAAAAAAAAAGTTTGCCCCCCCCTCCCCCCCCCAAACGGCTATACTACCGTTGGGGTCCCAGGAACTTCTTTTTTTTAAAAAAAAAAAAAACGCAACGATATATCGTCGATATATCGCCGACGTCGGCGTGTTTTCAATAAAACGTCGCGAACTCACCATGATTTCGCGATTTCGTTGGTAAAAACGATATATCGATCGATATATTGATATATCGAACGTGATTTAAAACAATGGAGATTCCTCATTCCCATTTTGCTCAAGGGACAACCTTATTGTGTATATGAATTCCTCTAATCCTTTCTTTAGAAAAACAGAAATCAAAAGATGGTAAAGACCAGAGAAATCCGAATTGTAAATAGGTTTTTAGCATTGTACACATGTTCAAGGGATGGAGATAGTTTGTGTATATATGGTCTCACATAGTCCTAATTGATATAAAAAAGATCATAGTTTGTGTATATATGGTCTCACGTAGTCCCAAGGGGTGGAGATAGTTTTTTTGCATATATGGGCTCATAAGTTCTTAACCTCTCTATTAAAAGATCTTTGAACAAGTTGTTTTGAGGCTCTTGGAGATTATTACGAGTCTTTTTCAAAGATTCATTGTTCCATGTCTTTGTGGGGTTTTCCCATAATTACAAAGCTGAAAACCTATAAGAACTCCCATAGAGCTTTCAAGGGCTTTCTCTAATAACTTCTAATTGAGAGATTAAGAGCTTAATTAAGAGCTTGAATGTCTGGGATGATTGAGAGAATGGTGAATATGTGCGGTCACACATAAGGTACCAATGGATATAAAATCACTGGTTTTCAATCTGTTGGGAATATGTGTGGTCGCACAACACTGTTTTGTGGCTCCTTATACAAGACAAAGAACATAGGTCAAGCTGTCAATCCAATGTTCTAAAAAGCTTGATTAAGTGGGCGCCTAGGGGTAACCAGACATGGTCCACCTTGTCCAGGGTGCTAAGTGGGGATAAAAGGATGATTTAGCGGCTAGGCTGTCGTTAAGTTGGGACTCACCTTTGACATTTCTCTGGCTTCATAAGCCAGGGGTAAAGCTCATGTCATTTGCTGACCTCACTCTCCCCCCCTTTGAAGAGGGTATTGAAGCATCCATCTCTTCCAGTAGATACTCATTACAATTTTCCTCAAACAGTTGTCAACAGTTGACAACCTTGAAAGTAACTTATGCCTATGTGTCTTACATGCTATCGTTTAGTTACTATTGGTTTGCACGTGTCATGCAACATTGGAGTGGTGATAGTTATTGTAACTTTCTTGAATGTTCTTATAAATGAACACAGTGGTCTTCCCACATCATCGAAAAGTAGGAGACCTATAAATTTCACACATTCTTGTATTTTTTAACCAGGATCTTTAATTAAATTTTTAATCAATTTCAGTGGGGATAGATCACATGTCACCATACTTTGTAAACCAAGCTGTTATGAACAAGATTTTTTGGGGTGCAATTTTAGGCATCTATGCGCCTTTCTAATTTGTGTAGGTTAACCCAGGTTTATGATGCTCTAAACTTTTGAGGCTACTGAGTTTTCTATGCCAGATCACCTTAACCTGCAAGAGGTTTGTGGGCTCATCTTTTAACATGGTGAACGCCCTTCGAATCATTGAAGGCTTAGGGCTTTGGTATTTGCCTTCTGAATTTGTTATATTTGAGTGATGTATCTCTTCATGTAAGTGTAGATTGTAACAAGGCAGTTGGATGTGACGGAGTTTATCTCCCTTGTTTTGCAACATTTAACCACCATTTGGATTTCGCATTTGTTATGTCAGCATTCCTCTTGATCATGTCAAATTTTTAGGATTCAGAGCATCAAATGCTCAAGAGCACAATTCAACAATTTAAGATCTGCATGAGGAAGCTATAAATCCAATGATTCAGTCGAGTATTTGTAGAAAGGGTGGTGATTTCTAGTTGCTGGGCTTTTATTTGTTGTTTCTTGGGCGTGCTTTTGAATTTTCACCAATGCTCTCTATTAATGTCAAAGTGTGATTTGATGTGATTATCATACAAGTCAGGTCTTAGAATTCTATATATCTGTGTTAAAAGCTATGCCCATTGGGGAATGTGTGAATCTGATCTCAGTTATTTTGGAGTGCATCTGGTTCTTGTTGAACAATTCAAAAACATCAAATAAAGGTGCTTGTCTTATTATTGACTCCAGATGATATCGGGTCTGTATGAGTAGATTGTATACTTTATGGATTTCAATGGGATGTTTTACATGCATAGTGGTGTATATTTTAGTACTTCACAGTAACATTGATATTTAAGTGACCTAGTGTATTCCTTTTTGTTTGGAGATCCCTCGTCTCCTTTTGTTCGGGGGCTTTTATTTAATAAAAGTTCCCATCTTTTATTAAAAAAAAAAAAGTGACCTGTATTTTTGAACCATTTTTATGAACCATGAACTTTTTGACTGCTTGTCATCTTTATACATTGACGACCCAATAGACTATTTTTTTTATTCCAAGATTATCTTAAATCTGCCTCTTTATTGGTCCATGTAAAAATACAACTTTCAACTCTTATGAAGTATTTGAAATGATGTTTGTTCATAATTGAGAAAATGCTTGGGTGATGTTCAATATCAAGAAGTTCTATCATTACATAATTATGTGGACAAAAGAAAGAAGAAAAGCAATAGTGTGAAACCAATGCAGATGTCAGTGATCATCTTAAGTCGTACTTCCATGTTCAGAAAATCTCTGCTTCATGAATTCTGAATGTGTAACCATCAATTTTGTTTCATCATTACCAGGCTTCACCCTTTAATATCGGTGGTCGCCATGCTTATGTTGAGGAAAAGCGGCCTTCTAGTTCTCGAGGTAAGTGGAAACATTCACCATGTTGTATAATTATGCATAACTTTTAAATTTCTGTTTATGGTGGTATTATGTGAGTCATGTATTGTGATACTCATTTGTATTGTGTTTTCTATATATAATTTTTTTATATATAATCAACATCATTTTTTAGACTTGAAGCTATTATGATAACCTGACTCCCATAATTCAAAAAAAAATTGACTATACATTATGCGTCAGTCCAACAAGAAGTTTTAATCTTCTCTCTCTCTCTCTCTCTCTCTCTCTCTCTCTCTTTCTTTGTTTTATTTTAACACTTCATTGCGATTTGAATTTAATGAAAATAAATTTAATCCATGCAGTTGGCAACAGAGGGCGGTTTCCTACTGGACGAGGGGGTGGGTACCGAAGTGATGGGTCGAGGGGGCGAGGAAACTATGCCGGCGGCAGGGGGGGCTACAGCCGGGGGGACTACAGTAACCGAACCGAGTTCAGTAACAGGGGTGGTAGTCGGGGTGGATCATCGACCCGTGGAGGCAGTGATGGTGGGTATCAGAGGGTCGATAGGATGAGCCGCCCCGGCAGTGGGTCGGCTGTTAACACTGGCTAAAACCACACCCCGGGTTTTTGTTCCCGCAGAAACACTGACCATATAGTAACAACATTAAATGGTGGAAGAGAGAGCAGAAGCATGGACCTTTTCTTTTGTGTTCTCGACAAATCTGATTCATCAGGGATTCGATCTGCTTTGCAGTTCTGTAAGGATCCCTCATCTTGTTCTTTTAGCTTCATCTCTTCTTTTTCTTTCCGGCACAATCAGTGATGCGACATGAGTGGTCTGTTAGTTTTGTTGTGTGTGTATTACTACCAAACCAAGGTGAAATTATCCCATTAGTTAGGTAACTCATTTTGTGGTTTACTATGTACCCGGGGTTTTGTCATCTTTCGTTTTCGAGTTCACCTTATTCTTTCCCCCCTACAAGATTAGGAGTAGATCGGCATTTCAGGATTGGTTTTCTTTTTCCCCCCCTTTTCATTTTGGAGCAGCTGATTATGTTTTGCTAATGAAAGCATCATGATAATCTATTTGAACATTTGTAGTCACCATATGAGTTCCTTTTGTTTGTATACGTCAGAAGTCCAGAATCTGGAATTGATGTCTTGCTCTGTTGATTGGTTCTTGGTTCTTGAAATTGTTATTATGATTATAATAAAATCAGTTTCAGGAAGATTTTCATTGATGGATTGCTTTTTTGACTGGAAACTTTTGCATTATGTATGGGTGGAATTTATTCCAGGTGATTTCAGTCTTTAAGTATGCCCCTCTTGATTTGTTATGATGATTAAGAAATTTTCGGTTTGAGTCTTCCAAGGCTGTGGGGTATCTGATGCTGGTTTGATTGATTACTTTTCCCCTTTTTATCACTTCCAAGCTTCCATGGGTTGGTGGAAAACTATATCTGTTTAATTTTCCCTCTTTATAAGATCAATCAAAAGGGCACTGTTACAGTCAATGTGTTTTGAAGTAAGTTTGCAATTTTTTTGTCACATAGTATGTTGTAAAGCAGGGTATACTCCATTACTAAAAATATAATATATGTGTTCAATGTGCATTGTTATGTAAATTTTTTTATATAAAAAAATGTACTCCATTAGTTAAGTATATTCTTTAGGGGGAAAAAATCAAAATGAATGCGGGTTACATGTGGAGCTGCTCATTTTTTTCACCTTAGTCACCAGATTGGAAATGTGTTTGTTTTTGCATTTGAAAGTTCAGTAATATATATAAACTGGTATTTGGATTTATAGTTGTGAAAATTAATTTCATTGGAAATCTTCACATTCTTTTGGTTTGATCAAATCTAAAGTTGAAACTTACCATCTTCCCTTCAGATGTGTATCAGAACCCGATGGATTTTATACAAAGCAACAATTAGAAAAGAATCAAGCAGTAATCTAATCTAGACTTCTGAATAGGAGAGCTTTTTACTTTTGGATTGAAATCAAATATTTTCTGTCACCTAACTTAGTATTATGTAACATAGTATATATTTGACTAGGGGTTTGAGTCTTGCCCCGGCTGATAGCTAATAGGAGAAGATTTGATTAAAAAAAAAAAAAACCAGAAAAAAGTGTACCAAGCAAAAAAAGAAGAAGTATATATGTATATTTTATTAGGAAAAAAAGTAAAAAAAATACATGTCATTTGAGTATAAAGTATATGCATTTTCATGCACGTGCGTATTGCTTTTATATGAAGGTACATCCTGGATTGTTTTTATATGAAGGTACATCATTCGTTATTTGAAATTAATGTTGAGGTTATATTTTAGATATGATGAATTTACGTTGAATGACCATGATGAAATCATATTGGATGGTCACCCAATTGATAGTGTCGGTTAAGATTTAATTTTATTTAATTATAGAAGGTCATTATCTTAATATCTTAAAAACGAGAGGCTTATAATAAGTCATGTAACTCACTCTTGATTATAGTGGATGATCTTAGATTTTGCCCTTTGAATGTAGGTTTTGAACGAACCACTTTTGTATTTCTTGTGTAATGTATGTTTTTATTTGATTTGGGTTTGTCGTCGATGGTTTCGTAAATATTTTCATTAGGTGGTATTAGAGCTATGTATTATGATCTACGAGAACAAGATCTGAAGAACAAGAATCAATGATGAAACGGATCGATGATTATATAAATGTTGATTAATTTGCTATTAAAAACAATCAATTATGATGGTGTCATATTTGTTTTACAAGATAAAAAAAAAATAGAACATTCCTTGTGATAGGAGGAGGCATCATATCAGTGAAGCAATGCAGAGGCAAAGACATCCTAAGACATGGACGTGCAAGGGTACGTGGGTGCAAGGCATGAGACATGAATACGTAAAACGAAACTCTTCGTGATGACATTTACATTTTTTTATAAGAATATATACCTCAGATGAGGTTTACTATTTTTATAAAAAATCAAAACATGTTCTAATCAACTCTTCTTTTTATTTATATTTACCACTCCAATTTATATTAGTTTGCTTTTATTTGAAAAATATATGGGAACCGATATACTTTCTAAATAAAAGTATTTATCTTTTATAGTGGTAAATAAGACTAAAAATAGAGCTGGTTTCAATGACCCAATAGAAACTGATTTCACATATTCAAAGATGAGCATGCAATATTAGTTATGCATCATATTAATTTAGATTTTGAAAAGAATGACAAATGTGTCAAATGTCACATTGTCACACATCAGATGATCACGTACGAACAACCAAAAAAAAAATTCCAGCTTCTCGTTACGATTGTGTTTTAAGTACTAAAGGAACTACTGATGTTTTGAAATTAACCTCCAAACTATAGATCCAAACAAACCTGCAAATGAAAATTCTTACAAGCTTTTCTCAAACAACAGAACCTGTTCTTAAATGGTGGTGGTAGCATGTCATGTATGAATTTCTAATTAGCATTACTTCCAATCTCTCTCTCTCTCTCTCTCTCTCTCTCTCTATAAAAAGCACAACAATCCTCAAAAATCGACACGTAAATATCGATGTTGCGTTGAGTTGTTTCATACAATGGAAACTTGTGAAGGTATGGTAAGCATTTGGCCAGCCATGGTACTGCATTTGAGAAGATATAGGAAATGCAACTGAAATTATGAATTGAACATGTATAGATTTGTGGAAAGATTCAAAGAGATTGATTGAATTGTACCTTTTGATGTAATAATAGCAAAAATCGAAGAGGATGAACGTCTGAACGAGTTCGGCGAGGAGCATCATTGGCATCCACAGGAAGCCAGTCCCCCAGATCATGTGTCCACCAGTTTCAATTACCTGATCAACATGAGAAAGTACATCAAAATAAACTCATGGTTTTGAAGCAAATGCCACTATATGACCCTGTTTGAAACCAATTTTTTTAAAAGCAGTTTTTCTTTTTCGATTATAGCTTCTTTCAAACCAGCTTTGTCATTAAAAACTGTTTTGTTGACTTTTAACTCATAAAGCCAAAATCTAAAATCAAAAGCTAAAGTCTAGAAAATAAACATGTTTGCAATTGATTATCTAAAACTAATTTTGCAGAAGCATAATAAGTTTGAAAATTTATACCAAACAAGCCCTTTAGCAATCCTTTGATAGTCCTTCATTGTGTCCTACATTACTGACACTATCTGTGTGAGCTGATGATCTGATACTGCAAGTGGTGACTAATTGAATTTCTATGAGAGGAGGTGCAGAATGCAGAGGTTTAACAAAAGAGAGCTTGGCCAACTTTATCATATAGTTCTACAAATGGGCACTGTTATGCACGCCTCTTATTTCCAGCCCCACATGCAGTTTCATTTCGCTAAGAAGGTATATGATTTCTTAGATGAAACGTGTAAGTTTTTCTATTTTAGAATGAATATATAAACTATTTATTAGTGTATATACTTTTTTTTATATAAAGGTATATGCTTCATTACATGAAGTATAAACTTTAAGAAAACAAAAATCAAAGCATGTGGGCTTCATATAACATCATCCTTTACAAATACATCTATGATGAATTAGGTCAATTAGATTATGAAGTATAAACTTTCAAAAATAAAAATGCTGCATATAACATTATCCTTTACAAATACATCTACGATGAATTAGGTCAGCTAATGTTGGGTAACTGGAAAGCACCATATAATTAAGTTTATGCATAACAAAGCTATGGCTGTTAATTAAAAAATTGTATCATTAAATGTTATAACAAGTGGAGGAAATTCAAGTTTTGGATTACAAAGAGAAGGTCCAGTTGATAAAGTATATTTGTTGATCAGAATTTCTCATGAAGGATGCTCTCCCAGTCAAATGAAAAATCTTCAGCGTAAGAAGGTAATCTCAAAGTCATGTTCATCTCAAAACCTAGCAAACAACCATTACTTTCTAAGCTTTGAGAGAAGACTAATGTTGGACAGTTTCCATATGCTTCGATTCTATTTTTTTGAAGGTGCACAACAACAAATCATATATTTCATAAAAGATGAAGTATATATTTCAATGAACCTTGTATATACTGCTTTCAAGCAAAAACAAAAAAAAATCACATGCTTTATCTAATGAAGTGTGAAATGAGACTACATACTAGATTGCATATAAGGACTGTGTATAACAGCGCCCTTGAAAGAAATACCATTATATTCAAAGCTGACAACATCAAGTTCTGTATCTTTGGGAGAATTTAGCTGATTCACCACATAAGACTAATGTAGGATATCTTCAAAATCCAAGCACTCAATTACTTTATCAACAAAATTTTCAGTTTGTATGTCATGCCTATATAGTTCATATAATATCATTATATTCAAAGCTGACAACATCAAGTTCTGCATCTTTGGGAGAATTTACTGCTGATTCACCACACAAGACTAAGTAATGTAAGATTTGTTCAAAATCCAAGTAGTGAATTTTCAGTCATACATTGACATGCCTATATTGTTCATATAATGCAGTCTTCTAAAAAAAAGGCCTAAAAAATCATGGAAATCACACTCACCCGTAGAACCCAATGTCCAAACCCCAGAATCCTTGCAACACCAAGTGCAAAAACATAGTGAGATGTAACTGGTTCAACCGACTGAAAGAAAACCAAGATACATATATAAGATAGTATGCATTCATGAATAAAAGACTCAACAGCAACTTCATAATATGAAACCTCACTTTAGCATTTTGCATGTATCGAAGCTGTGGCAACACTGATATAGCCTCCATATACACAGAAAAAGCCCAAAGAATCCTGTTGATGTGTAGGTTTCGAATGTATGGATGAACGAAAACAGCGAGTACAACGCAAGGAACCACCTGCATCAAAGGCAACATTTTCATTTCAGATATAATAATTATTAGTGTTGGATACCATCATGTTTAACATGTGAATCTGTGACAATTTTAGTCACATTGGGGACTGACAAGAACTGATAGATCTAACACTGACTTTATCGCATTTGAATTTTGGATTTATGTACCACAAAATGTCTTGGGAGGCTGTCGAGTTCCTCGATGTAGGTGTCTTTGAGTTTGTAGCGGATCATGTATATGACCCAAAGAGTTGAGAGGAGTGATATGGAGTCGAGGATTGTGTGTATGTCCACATCCATGTAGAAATTGCAGTTGAGCCTTACAGCAAGGAATAGCGCGGTGAACTCTTGAGTCTTCAATGAGAGACCTATAGAAGTGCATCAAAAGCTTAAGTGATTCATTGTAAGACAAAACAGTTATATGGCTTGATTTTGAGACACATAAACAAGATAAAACAAAACAAGTAAAAGATCTTCAAAGCTTGATAGTAGATGACCAACCAAAACCTTAATGAAGAGAGGAAAATAACATTTAAATACACTGAATTTAGTTATTGATCGCAATGGTTTTTCAACAATTTTTCTTTTCTTGTGAATGCATATAAAATTGGATAACATAACATAATCACCTCTTGAGAGGTTGGTAAAGGTAGCCCTTCTTCACCTGATTTAAGTCTTCCTTTTGTTTGATAAGAGAAATTTAACCAGAAAAAGTACACACTCTAATTGTGACGTATTTTTTGGGGGGGCATATGACTACAGAAGATATTGTTTACTTGAGAAATCTATGACAATGCATTTTTGTACAATAATGGTTCATTTGAACTTGGTAATTACAAGCATTTGAAAACTGAAAGGAACATGTGAAATTCTTCTACTCAGATGCAAAATGACCTGCATTGAGACATAAAAAAAGGAGGTTATGAAATAACTAAAATAGGAAATGCCACACTCTTATCACATCAACACACTTCAACCCTCACATTTCAGTCTGCACTATACATCTATTCATCTTCTAGATGCTTCAACTTATATATAATAATATGGAATTTCTGAAATTCCTAAGTTGGCGTTGAAGAATAGATACAGGTAAAAGAAATACATTGACTACCATCAGCATAGGTTGAACTTCAGTTGAATCAAAATATATGAATGTTATGCACCAAAAAATTAATACATATGATGATCATATTAATTAAAGTATTGAGATGTGTCCAATGGCTAATTAAAAAACTATATTCACCTAATTCCAACTCTTCATTCTCTTTTAGCTGTTCAAAATTTTTTGTTTTTAGCATACATTTATTTAACTAACCGACTAGATCGCTATATGTTCAGTTCATAAATATAAGCAAAAACAAAGGGGATGGCTGATTTTTTTTTCTTTTCAGAAGCATAAATGTGACAACTGTGTCAAATATATGACTAACCTAAGAGTGGGTATACGTTAATATAAACATTGTTGGTGAATGAACAAGTGATTCTGCCAAATGTAATAGAACCTGTAAAGATACTAATCAGAACCACCAGTATCTGAAGTTGGTGAATTATGCACAAAACAAGTGAATTGTGTGTAATTATTCAGCAACAACTCATGGTACTATTGCATCCTGAAATGGATTGTTTACTGCCAGATCTGAGTAGATCAACCATAGAACAAATTTTGAAAAAAACAGTTTTATCATAAAAGCTGCTCTCAACCAGCTTTTTCATAAAAGCTACTATTACCATTTTTTTTCATAGAAGCTGTTCTGTTGATTTTAACACATAAAGATCAAAATCCAAAACCAAAAAATAACTTTTTAAAAACCCCTTTGGAACCAATAATATGAAAGTTGATTTTGTAGAAGCAGAATCAGTTTGATAATTCGTTCCATGTGGTGGCCTAAGTAGAGTTATCTGCCAATGGTGAGCGCTGGCTAATTCTATTATGCAAGCAAAATTGAATACTAATTGAGGCAAACAAAGGAAGGCAAAAAAGTGATATAGGTAGCCATTGTCATAATGTAGATTTCTTGACTCTGTCACAGTGTCACATCATCTAATTTCTCATTGCAGAAAACATAAGGAGAAACCAAACCATCTTCTGCATCAGAATGCTCTGTTTAAAGTTTAAACAACATATAACATCATAAATCCTAAGGCCAGAGATCATGATATCTGCACTACAGCTTCCTTCAAAATCAAGACAAAGCAAAAAATTCAAAAGAGAGAGAGAGAGAGAGAGAAGGGGAGAGAGCAGTTACATCATATAGAATCCATGGTACAAGAACTGCTTATCCAACAAAAGGTAAAAATCAATCTTATGTAGCTTTTGGAAACACGGTTTGAAAATGAGCTTTTCACATAAATTTGCTTTTGAAAACTGATTTTAAAATTAGAATCCAGGAAGTACACTTTTGTTGGATTTATGATAAACTTTTTTTGTGCAACTTGTAACTTTTTTTTGTTATGGTAACAAAGGTGCTAAACCACCTTGACAGGTTGGCAGAGGCCCCCCTCTTCAATGAGGAATTTTGAGCTCGAGTCATACTCTTGCTAATAGAAGAAGATTACCCAAAAAATAAAAATAAATAACAACACTTAACCCAAAAAATTGAAAACAAAGGTCAATATTCAATATCCATCAATTTGCTCCTACACAATGTATAGAAATTGTGATTTGGCAGGCTTTGTCCAGAAAACAAATGTCTATTAACCATATTCATATATGTAACACATTACAGTCTGTTTTTGGGTTAAAGATAGAAAAATCAGAGAAAAGGTTAGAAACAATAAAACAAAATTCAAGTCTTAAATCTGATTTTGCATATGAAATGCTATTTCGGGTTAAATACCAAATATGTCGTTTATATTCTTGATAACTAAAACAATTGATTCACTGGAAAAACGAAAGTAACTCTCAATATGTATAACCTTACAAGCATTACCCTAAAAAAAAAAGAAAACTTACAAACATTGATGGGGTTTAAAAGCCATTAAAAACCTTCCTTTGATCTCTTACAACAAACTCTAATGACTCAAATTCTTGGTTTTTCTAACACGATAAACAAACCAAACTTCAATAATTCAAAACCATGATCAATCAAAAAAATAAAATATAATCCTAAAATTAATATAAAAAAAAATAACAATAACAACAATAATTGTACCTGAACAAGTCTTCTGCGTGGCAAGCTTGTAAATAAGAACCAATATGCCAACGGCATGGACGGACTCCGAGATTATAAAAAAGTAATCGAGGTCCTCATCAAAATATTTTAAAACCGTCACTAAAAGGATAGCAGATACTGCTCCTAATCCGACCCTTATCTTTATCGGTAGTCGTCTGAATGACTCGAAAAACCTGTCCAGTGGACCCCATGTCCTTCCTCTTCTCTTTCCCATGGTGTGCCTTTTGAGAGAGAGAAAGAGAGAGGTGTTTTGTGTCTGTAGAGAGAGAAAAATAGAGATTTTTTTGTTTGTAGAGAGAGAAAGAGAGGACAAGAGTTGTGCATGCAATAAAGGAATTTTTGTTTGTGAGAGATACGCGGGCTTTAAATTTTAATTGACAGAGATCTTTGTATGTTTTTGTTTATGGTTACCGTCGGTGAGGATGAATCGAGAAGAGTTCACAGGCTAGAGTGAAAATTGACTGATTGAGAAGTTTGTGTCCGTGGATTTCGCGTAATAAAGTGAGTGTATTATAGTGGAGGAGAGCGAGATTCGTTTCGCTTTTGTTTTTAACGTAAATGGTGGATTCATATCTTAAATTTGGTGTGAAAAAAAAAAAAGAAAAAAACGGATGTCCGTTTTTAATGAGTTTTAAGGTGCAGCGTAATGGACGGTTGTGATCGTCCGTTGTGATTGGGGTTTGATCTAATCACGTTTTGGACGGTTCTAATCATCCGTTGTGGATGTGTTTATATTACTTTTATCAGTTTATATATTATCTATTACTTATTTATTTTAAAAGGAAGGTGTTTCAGTTTTTTCAATATTATTTTTACTCCCTCATAAACACTGTTATTACATATTATTAGTTTTTTCAATATTATTTTCGGATCACCCATTGTTGGAATGTTCGAAAATCTATTCCTGTTTGGTAAGATTAATAAATGTAACATTTTAGATATGCTTGATTACTAAAATGCCAATCACTGAAAGCCCTTTAAAATCCACTTTTCCCTTCTCACCTACACAAGACAGCAATTCAGAAAACACAATCACAAGCCCCAATTGGAAGAACTGAAACAGCATAAACACAGTCGAACCAATTCAGTCAGACAATGCTGAAAAACAATGGTTTACATGTTTATGTATGGTTTTCATGCATGGTCCTTAATTATTATATCTTTGTTGGATATGGATGAAAATGTCTTAAAATACTTGTTCATTTTGCATATAATAAGATCATTAGGCTTTTTTGAAACCCATATTCTTCCTCTCTTTTTTCTTTTCTTTTTCTAACCCATGACACTTGGGTAGGGAGAAAAAATAATTTATGACATGCAAGCAATTTTGATTATAGAAAACATTACATTTCCAAATATTCATTTCACATAATAAAAACGCATTAGCCTAACCTCACACAATATTCCAGATTCACAGTCAAGATGTTCCTACACACAAGTCTTGATGTTCACATCAGACACAATAACATGATTTGAATAAGGGAAATATCCAAATAACCCCCTGTAACCTACCTGAAATCCATGTAACCCCCTGACTTTTCTTAAAATCCATATGACCCCCATGAAAATACCTATGTAAATTCAAATAACTACCGAGTTAAGTTTTTACTGACAGATTAGGATTATTCCGCGAATATTCTGTCTCGTTAACCTTGATTGAAAACATAGTATATCAAAGCCCCATACAATGTGTTAAAAATGCAAAAAATCCTCTGTAATTGACCATTTTATCCTCTAGATAGGATTTTATAATTTACCCAGAGGGTACAAGCATCACATATAGAAGGCTTTCCGTATTTTATAATATTAATAAATTGTAAAGAGTTTTTAGTATACTGTATTTTCAGTCAGGGTTAGCAAATGAAATATTCGTATAATATTCTTCATCTGTCAATGAAAATTTAACTCATGGGGTTGTTTGGATTTATATAAATGTTTTCAGGGGGTTATATGAACTTTAGGAAAATTCAAAGGGTTATATGGATTTCAGACAGTTTACAAGGAGTTATTTGGATTTTTCCCTTTGAATAATGGTAAATAATACATCTTAAAGCCTATAAGCAATTGGATCTGATCACAAATAGAATCACGAACTCTAGACATTAATTTGTCATCAGGATTCTCTAATGGATCAACATCACCTTCACCTTGACTCTTGACTGCACATCTCATTAAAACTGGAGATCACTTCATCGACCACCCTTTGTTCTATAATAGTCATAGCTGCTATTACTATTTTTACATGTTTTTACCTGAGTTTTATAATTGAAGTTCGGCATCCTATCTAGGATAGGCCACTTCTTCTTCAAAACACCAAAGGAGCGCTCAATTATGTTCCTCAACGATGAGTGCAAGCTATTAAAATGTTCGTCTGGCCCTCTGGGTGCATTGCGTTAAAAATCAGGTAGATGATATCAAATGTTGCGATACAGAGCGAGGAATCCCTTCCAATAGGGATATCCAGCATCTACGATGTAATATTTATCTGCAGGAGATCATGTTTCCCTTAATATACCACATATTCTCTCAAAAGTAGTTGACATGACACGGCACATATCAAAACATATCCGCCAATGTCTATGGATCATGTCATGTACGATCTGATTCCCGGTATACGTTTGCTCATGAACCGGTTCCTTTCACATGTATGTCATGTGATACCAACCTAACCTTCTTAAAACCAACAAAAGAAGATCATGCTCTATCTCGTCAAGTTCACCGTTCTCAGCCTAATAATACAAGATAGTGTCACATAAATTTATACAAAAAAATCATGAGTATTGTAATAAAAATGAATTTCACATCACAATAGAATGTACTTACAACTGCTCAATTATGGAAGTCATGACTTGTTTTTAGAAATGGTTCAATGTAGGAACACACAAAAAAGAGAAAATTAGAAGTAGCACACAATAAACAAGTCATTTACCAAGAAAAAACAAATTAACAAACAAACAAACAAGTCATTCAAATAAGTGAGTTAACAAACTCCAACATACACAATGATTAAAATAGTCTACATTATAAGCAAAACAAGATTAACACCATAACATTATACCACCAGTGCTTGGTAAACATTCCCAAACAATCTACCATCAATACTTGTTAAACATTCCCAAACATCTAATGTCTAGCCATCTGGTATCTAGACAAATCCAGCGAGCTCTAGCATCGTCATCTAGCATTTAAAAAAACAAGCTGCAATCAATTCTTAGGTTCACATAAAAGAGAGGCAGCAAATGACCATTCAGGGGGCATGTCTAAGAATCAACTTAAAGCTTCGAAGCGCTCCCATAGCCTCGGCAATGGTTGGGACATATTCAGATGGCCCAGAAATAGACATGGCTTGGTTCTTTCTGAGCTCCATCAACTAGCATTCACGGTCTAGTGATTTCTCTCATTTTTGGTTTGCGTTGGATTTGATCCTCTTAGGAGCAGCACTTGCATGAGGCATTGGATTGTTTTCAATCTCACAAGAATATAGAACCCCATGGGGCCTTGTACAAAAAAATTTTGATAGTATAAAATGTTGTATATACGTGGGTTCTCAATCAATGGCCAGACAACAATAGTCTAGTTGTATAGTGTTTTTGTAATTGGATTTTGGCTTAATGAGAATATAATCTATGCCCTGAGTTTGAGGCATTTACACTAATTTTTCTAACATTTTTTCATAACAAATCTTAATTAATCCTGACAAACTCATTTATCAAATCCACATAGATTAATATATGATATTTACAAATAGATGAATGGACTAACTACTTATTAAAAGTAATAAAGAAATCAAAACGAGCAAGAGTAATAGGCATTGAATATATTATAATTCTAAGAATTAAACTTAAACAACCATCCCGGTTTTAACAAATATGAATAAAGATAAAATTAATGAATTTTATATCTTAATATAAAAATAAAATATTCTCAAAATCTTATCCTATTCCAAATCACCATAAGAAAATTGGCCCACTATTTGTCAAACGTTTTAAATTTATTTTCATATTATATATGTATAACCTTTAATAAATTAAATTTTAAATCATAAATTTATTAATATTAGATCCATATACATGTTCTTCAAAATATCCCATTAATCATGTATAATTTTTCCTATTCACTAGCCAAAAAAAGGAAAAATTAGTTCCAGATTTTTTTTCAACACTTTTTTTCATGTCTATGGACTTTTTCAGTACATCAAAACACCTCTAGATTAAGAGTTCTATTTTTTTAAGTCCTTATATCCAACACTTTTATGTATATGCAAGTTAATTAACAATGTATATAAAATGATGGATAATATATAAGAATCAACACTGGATGCATAGCAAAGCATTCCCTTATCTAAGAGTATATTGATATGCTAAAAAAAAACAATAGCATAAAAAAACAAGGGCTGGGAAAATACTAGTAATATTTCTTCAAAAAGTGTTTACACCCAGTTTCATTTCTAGCCCCAAATATAGTTCGCATCCATTTAGATTTTTTAATGTAATATATATTTTATAAAAATAAAATATATATTTTAATTAATCATTTCCATTTGTTTATAAAATATGTAAAAAAATAATTTAGCAAATTATATATCCCCTCATAGTAAGTGCAAGTGAATTAAACTGTAATTTTTTTAGAAGTAATTTTTTTTTTTGGTGTGTTTTATAAGTAAAATTGGTTGGTGTAACATAACTAAAAATAAATAAATAAATAAATGTTCACATTCTGTCATCCAATCTATCCAGACTCCGAATCCCTATTCCAAGTTCTTTCCCAAAAACACACATATTTCAATAATATAAAATAATAACAATAGTACACCTCCTCTAAAATAATCAAAACCGTTAAATCTAAAAACTCCAGCTTGCCCATGGATTTGATTATTATTGCCTCCAACCAGCTCAGCATGCCACGTACGCAAACTCATCTCATGACGTCACCTCCCCCCAATAAAAATCCACCCTTACTCCCCTTACCATCCTCCGCGTATCATCTAACCAAACTCACCCTCTCTTTTAAACCACCGCCCACAACAGGTCCCTTTATTTCCCCTTTTTTTTTTCTTCAAAACCTCCATTAAAGCTACCTCTTTTAAAACCCGTGATGAGCGTCGGATCGATATCAAGCGGCGGAGGATTTCTCGCCTTCTCCGGCGGACCCGCAAAGCAGAGACCCCACCAACGCATCGGCACCCTCTCCTTCAGAACCCGCGCGACCTTCGACGATGGGGGGTTCGTCGCATCCGAAGAGATGGAGAGGAGGAGGAGCTTCTACGACTTGCTGGGTGTCTCCGAAAGGGGGACCCATTCGGAGATAAAGCACGCTTACAGGGAGATGGCGAGGAGGTTCCACCCGGACGTGTCGCCACCCGAAAGGGCGGAGGAGTACACGAAGAGGTTCATGTTGGTTCAGGAGGCGTACGAGACGCTCTCGGATCCCGGGCGGAGGGCGGACTATGATCGCCGCCGAGTGATGGGGTTGCACCGCGCGTTCTCCGGGAGGGCCCGGTTCGATCAGGTGAGATTGGGTCGTTTTTTTTTTTTTGTTGGGTTTTTTGTGGTTTTGGTTCTTGTGATGTGGGCTTGTGTTTTTTTGGGTGAAAGTTATGTTTTTTTTTTTTTTTTTTTGGGGTGAATGAAGGAGTGGGTTTTGGGGGAGATTGGGTGTCTTGATTGCTAAATTGCTTGTCAGCCTGTGAATAGATCAAATACAATGTTGTCTATGTCAGTTTAAGAATGGTTGATATGATTGTGTGATATATGAAGGATGTGACATATTAGGGATGGGATATGGTGCAATCAGAAAAGGAAATGAGGGTTAGAAAACAAATTTTCATGGCTTACATGCAATGGTTGTTTGAAGGCCATGATTAATTATTTGAAATTATTGAATTTAAAGAGTATATAATACAATAATATATAATTTAATAAAATTTCATATTAGGGATGGGATATGGTGCAATAATAAAAAGTGAGGGTTGAAATCAAATTTTCATGGCTTAGATGCAATTTGAGGATTATGATTAATCACATGAAATTATTGAATTTAAACAGTATATGATACAATAATATTTCATATTTGAATATTTTTCAGAGTGGATTCATTGATATCTGTATATAGGTTTTAAATCATTTCCAATATTTGAATATCAGATTTTTTTTGGATAATTGACATTGACTTGTTGTGTTTTTACTTCTTGGAGGAGGCCTTTTGTGTGTTTGCATTTCTGTTGTACTATGTATGGACTCTTTCATCAGCTTGCGATTGTTTCCTCAGGATTCGTTTGTGATAATAAATTAGTCTGTGATTGGATTGATTGTTTAATGACCAACTGAACACTCTGCTGGATTGGGATAAGTTTTTGGTGTGTATAAGTGGGCTAATTGCTTTTAAGCCTGGCTGAATTCTTTATTGATTGTTGGGGTTTCCTTATAGGTTTGAAGACATAAGTATGAAGCAGATTTTCAGAAATTATAGGACATGAGCTTGTTTTGAATTTCAATAATATCTGTTTGAATAAATTTTGGTTGCATTCTTGAAATTTAGTTTTAATTTCAGTTGATTTCGTGTTCAATATGCTGCCATATTTTGTATGGATATAGAATATTGGTTCTTGTTCTCATCATGAGGGATTTTTGCAATGATTTTCAAATTTCTGTTTTGCTTCCAGTTTTAGATAAATTATGAGTTCATAAGCTTTGAATCTCATTCTCCTGACCTGATTTAGTTTGAAATCCGAAGAGTATGATATTCCCTGTGCATAGTAGCTATAAAATGAATACAGTTTCGTTGCACGCTGAATTGGAATTTGCATCACAAGCTCCCAAGCTTTGTTGTCGTCCTATTTGTTTTTATTTTTCTCATAAAATATATATCAAATTGAGTCATAGATGACTGCATTGGCGCTCTCTGATCTTCTCTTTTGTTTCTTCTTTGATGTATATGTTTTTTTAGAAAAGACTTCCCTTTTCAACCATTCATTGAATTGGTGTTCAAATTTCAAAACATTTTCTTTGGTTTTCTTTAAATGAGTCATAGATGACTGCGTTGCCATTTTCTGATCTTCTCTTTCGTTTCTTCTTTTTTCTCATTTCTTCTTCTTTTTTCTTCTTTTGACCCTGTTTTCTGTGAAATTCTCCATTGACTTTGTTGGTTATTTAGAAACAATTGTCATTTCAATGTATACATATATTTCTCCAAAAAAGACTTCTGTTTTAGGTTTAGTTTGGTAAATGGATAAATATTTAAGATAAGTTAGTCTAATTTGTGAAAATAAAAAAATCATTATTTTTATCTAGATTTACATTTGGTAATGCAATTTGTTATCTCTTTTTCTTTAGGTTTTTATTTTTAACTTTGCATTTGGATCACATGATTTAAAATATAGGATAACTTCAAAAAAAAAATTTAAAAATAAGTCTACCCTTTCTATTAAAGAGGCATTAATATTGTTGATTTTGGTTTTAGGAAATTTTTTATTTTGTTTTTTTGGAAAGAGTAGTCATTCAATGTTGTCCATGTTTTACAAAATGAGGTTAAAAAATAGAGATAAAGTATGTTCTATCTTTTACCTAGAACAAAATATTTTCACTTTTTTCTCAAAATATGAACAATTGTCCATACTTTATCTTTTGGGGTAACATGTGATTTAATCCACTCATTTCCTTTTCCCAACCCTTTATCTCAATGCCAAACCAGGCTAAAAGTTTTTAAACCCTCATTGAATCTGTATTGAAAAACTTATCATTGGTTTTTGTTAATCAGGGACTGGATGAAAGAAGTGAATGGAAAATCCAGTGGCAGAATCAAATTGCGGAACTGAGGAGGAGCAGAATGAACAAAGTTGCAGGAGAGAACATGTCATGGGCAGCTCGGATACGTAGGAAGAATGAGGAACTTTCAGAAGATTAAATAGGTTCTTGTTTCAGACCTGTACATATTTTCTTCTTCTTCTTTTCTCACTGTTTTGATCCTTTTAAACCAGTTAATAACAAACATTGGCTATAGCAAATTATTCTGTACAGAAACTTAATGATCAGTGACCACTACTATTATACGGAGATATACAGTGAAACTGTGTGTGTATATTTTTTAGACTTCATCTTTGTCAGATGAAATACTTTGAATGAGAGATCTGCACTGCTCATTTGTTGGTGGTGCCCATACATGGACAATGTGTTGGTTAGGGCTGGTAAATGAACTAAGTGGCTCGGGTTTGACTCGGTTGGAGCTCATTCGGGCTCATTCAATTAGACAGATGAGCGAGTTTGAATAATTTTTAAAGCTCGGTTAGGTTCGGGAACTGGATTGAGCTTCATTTTGTGTTTAAACTCAACTCGTTTGTGTTATAAAAAACTTGGTTGAAACTTGATTCAATTCCTTTGTAAAATCAGAATACTAAATCAATATAAAGTTATGCTTGTTTAGGCACGTGAGTTGGTTCATTTAAACTAAAATTTTGTTTTCAATCCTTAAAAATCTTAAAATGAAAAAGAACATTAGGCTCGTGAGCTAAGTAACAGTAACTTTTAATGATGGGATATATGCTTTGACGAAAAGTGATATTGTACTATTATGAATTCAATGAATGTTAAAAAAAATGGAGATATATAACTCATATAAGGATAAGGAGATATATAAACAGCTTTATATGTAATATAATGAAATAAGGTTACACTTTACCTTTGGACTCCAAAACGATCATTTACTACAATAATACAATGAAGTAATAAAACATAATGCTTAAATCAATCAAAATATTAAACAATAAATTTGTTTATAATGCACCAAGATTGGGAAACACCCAAACAAGGGAAAATTGAGATGCAACAAAGGTTGGTGTATCTATGCATTTATTTTAGTTTTGTATTTTGAAAATAGGCTGCGTATATCAATGAATTATACAAACTCATTTGTCAAACACGTAAAAAAATTCCTAATAATATATCTACTTCATTACGGTGAGTGTATCTGTATATGTAGCTAACAAGTTATATGACTGTAAAATGGGTCTGAGTGTAACAAAAGTTGGGCTTTCATTTTGTAGGGCTATTATAGGTCACTAGACATATTTTAGGGGGCTGTGTCATTTTTTCCCAAAAGAAATATCTTCCACTGTCCATTTACAGGATAGTAATTAGAAATTTCATGGATAAAATGTTCATGTTAATGGATTTGTAAATCTTATATTTTTCAATCAGGGATTTTGGTTCGTGGATAAAAAGTCCAGCGTTATTCAATTAAGACATTATTTCGTGGACATAAAGTCCGGCGTTATTCGATTGAGACATTATTTCGTGGATATAAAGTCCAGTGTTATTTGATTGAGACATTATTTCGTGGACAAAAAGTTTAGCGTTATTCGATTGGGACTTCTCATAGTAGACATTTTGTCATGTGTTATTCAATTTAAACAGGATTTGTGAAGACATTCATAAGTGATGGATTCTTGTGGACTTTTGTGGACTTTAGAAAAAGAAGTATAAATAAAAAAATCATTTCAAAATCCCACTCGAATGGGTGGGATTCTCATAGACTTTTTATTCCAGCATTGTGAATATTTTTTTTTTTCTTTTAACAACTCCTTTATGATTTTTATCCTATGCCTTTCATATTTTTATTCACATTTTTTTTATTTATCATCTTTTTTTTATGAATGTCCATATGCATGAAATATTCCTATCACCTCATATATTCTCATATGTTTGATGAATATATGAGAATGGTATGTTGTATTATATAATATATGCCTAGATCATCCACAATTATTTTCTAAAATATAAATTTATCATATATTTGATTATATGTATAATGTTTGATTTGATTTTCCTTGAAGATGTTTCTATTATTGTACAATATAGATGCATATATAATTTTTTTATAATGTTCAGACATATATAAAAATAAAAAGATGTATTTAGGCCTATATACATATATGACTAAATATACTGATTGCTTTTATTTCATTTTTTATTTAAAGTAATAAATGACTACTTTTATTTTATTTTAAGTAATATAATTTATGATTTTATTTCATTATATTTGAAGAGATGTAATATATGATTTTTATATAATATATATATTTTCTTATTTTATTGTCTTCCTAATTAAAAACTCATGGCATTCTAACAATATGCATTTCAGATATGTGAAGATTGATTATTGATATTTATTATATTAAATTACATTTTATGTTGGGTATCAATAATTCATGTTAAATTTGAATATTTGAGTTCTTTCTTTGTTATTTTACAATTCCAAAAACAATATTGTGTTTATTAATAGAAATCCACGTGTGAAAAGAGTTAATTTTTAAAAGTCTGTGAAAGTCTGTAAAAGTTCATAAGAGTGATTTGTGATGTAAAAGTCTACAAAAATGCAAAAGTTTGTGAAAGTATGCAAAAGTTTGTGAGAGTCTATGAGAGTCAATTTGTGAAAGTCTATAAAAGTCTACCAAAACGTGTAAAAGTCTAAAAAATATACAAAATTCCATCACTTAAATAATGTCCACGAAAATCCATCAACTACTACCCCCATTAGATGTATCCCTAACCTTTTTAGGGTTTCCATTGTCGATCTCTCTATCTGTGAATCCTATCCGATCTACCGGTGGTGATGCCGATCCGGAGGAGGTGAACGTGGTCATCAAGATCCACGTGACCACCTGTGAAACTCAATTTCTACGTTTTGTGAATCCTTTCGTTTGTTGGTTTTCGTCTCTTGTACTGATCATTGATGCGATCTGTGGCTACAGATGTATGGAAATTGTCACAGCATGTCGAAAAAAATGACAAAGTTTATTGATTACTTGAGAGTCATGGGTTTGGTGATTAGATAGGGATTTTTTTTTTGTATTGGTTGTTGAACCAATTTGAAGTTTATGTGGATGATTTGAGTTTTACCAAAGTATCCTTTTGATTTTGTCTTATCTATTTTTGTCACATATTCTATAATAAATTAGATATTTGCTAATACCCTATGTTACAACTCTATGGTTATGTCATTTAGTAGAAACAATTCAACCGCAATTTATTTGTCAGATTTCCTTTTGTTTTTCTGATTTTCAGACTTGATTTTGAATGGGTGATAAACATGCTACAAATACATGATTTAATGTGTTGCACATAACTCACAGTTGCTACCATTTTCTTGAAGAGCTATAATTTTCATTCTGATTCGTTCCTCTGTTGATGAATAACACATGCCATTTATTAGTTTGCATAACTGTGATTGTCGGATCATGAGTTTGCATAACCTGGTAATTTTTATCTCTATAAGATGTCTCTTTAACTGGCGTAATGGTTCAAGGAGCTGACAATGCAAAATTCTATGGAGGGATGGCCTTTAGAGGTTTGGATGAGTGGGATTCCCTTCATTCAAACTGAGGATGTAAAGAAGGTCACATTCCTTCATTCTTCCTTTGTTTGAGTGAAGGGAATACATCACTCTTCTCTCTCTCCCTCCCTCCCTCCCTCCCCCTCCCCCTCTCTCCCTCTCTCTCCCTTTTGATTTTGTCTTATCTATTTTTGTCACATGTTCTTATTCAAATTAGATATTTCCTAACACCCTATGTTATAAATCTATGGCTATATCATTTAGTGGAAACAATTGAGCAGAAATTTATTTAGCGGATTTCCTTTAGTTCTTCTGTTTTTCAAACTTGATTTTGGATGGATCATTACTTGCTGCGATACACGATTTAATGTGGTTCATGTAACTCACAGCTGAAACCATTTACTTGAAGAACTATAATTTTTTTTCTGATTCTTTCCTCTGTTGAGGAGTGACACATGACATTTATTAGTTTATATGTAATTTAGATTGCTGGATCATGAGTTTGCATAACCTGGTAATTTATATCTCTATATTATGTCTCTTTAGCTAGCAGACAATGCCAAAGGCAATGGAGGGATGGCCTTCAGAGGTTTGGATGAGTGGGATTCCCTTCATTCAAACTGAGGATGTAAAGAAGGTCACATTCCTTCTTTCTTCTTTTGTTTGAGTAAAGGGAATCCATCTCTCTCTCTCTCTCTCTCTCTCTCTCTCTCTCTCCCCCCCCCCCCCTTCTCTCCCTTTTGATTTGTCTTATTTATTTTTGTCACATCTTCTATATCAAATTAGATATTTCCTAATACAGTAATACCCCATGTTACTCCATGGCTATGTCATTTAGTGGAAACAATTCAACGGCAATTTATTTATTAGATTACCTTCTGTTCTTCTGTTTTTCGAACTTGATTTTGGATGGGTGATTACTTACTGCAAATACACAAGTTATTGTGGTTCATATAACCCACAGTTGCAACCGTTTTGTTGAAGACCTATGATTTTCATTCTAATTCTTTCCTTTATTGATTAATAACACATGCCATTTATTAGTCTATACATAACTGTGATTGCTAGATTATGAGTTTGCATAACTTGGTAATGTTTATCTCTATATCATGTCTTTTAGCTGGCTTAATGGTTCAGAGCGGAGAATACAAAAGGCAATGGAGGGATGGCCTGGGAGGTTTGGATGAGTGGGATTCCCTTCTTTCAAACTGATGATGTGAAGAAGGTCACATTCCTTCTTTCTTCCTTTGTTTGAGAGAAGGGAATCCATCTCTCTCTCTCTCTCTCCCCTCCCTCCCTCCCTCATCCCCCCCCCCCCCTACCCCCCCGCCCCTCTCTCTCCTTCCCTCCCTCCCTCCCTCCATCCAAAATTTGTGTGATTTAGATGAGGGTTTTGTTCATTGCTCGATGAACACATTTGAATTTTTTTATTTATTATTATTATGGGAATGGTAGGTATTCAACCTGTATTTTATTCAAAATAAGGGCATGCCAAAAGAGTTACAAAATACATGATTTAATGTGTGGCATAAAACTCAAAGTTGCAACCATTTTCTTGAAGACCTATAATTTTCATTCTGATTCGTTCCTCTGGTGATGACTAACACATTCCATTATTAGTTTATACATATCTGTGATTGCCAGATCATGAGTTTGCGTAACCTGGTAATTTTTATTATCTCTATAATATGTCTCTTTAGCTGTCTTAATAGTTCAAGGAGTTTACAATGCAAAAGGCAATGGAGCGATGGCCTTCAGAGGTTTGGATGAGTGGGATTCCCTTCATTCAAACTGAGGATGTAAAGGTTACGTTCCTTCTTTCTTCCTTTGTTTGAGTGAAGGGAATGCCTCTCTCCCTCCCCCTTTCCCCCTCTCTCTCTTGTGGTTTTGTCTTATCTTTTCTCGTCATATGTTCTATATCAAATTAAATACTTCCTAATACCCCCCATTGGAACTCTATAGCTATGTCATTTAGTGGAAACAATCCAACATCAATTTATTTATCAGATTTCCTTTTGTTCTTTCTCCAGACTTGATTTTGGTTGGATGATTACTTGCTGTAAATACACTCTTTAAAGTGGTGCATATAACTCTCAGTTCCAACCATTTCTCGAAGGCCTATATTTTTCATTCTTATGCTTTCCTCTGCTGATGAATAACACATGCCATTTATTAGCTTATATATAACTTTGATTGCTAGATCATGAGTTTGCATAACTTTGGAATTGCTGTATTATGTCTCTTTAGCTGGTTTAATGGAAGGATCAGACAATGCAAAAGGCAATGGAGAGATGACCTTTGGAGGTTTGGATGAGTGGGATTCCCTTCATTCAAATTGTGGATGTAAAGGTCACATTCCTTTGAGTGAAGGGAATCCATCTTTCTCTCTCTAGTCTCTCCCCTCCCTCCCTCCCTCCCCCTCCCTCTTTCTTCTCTCCCTCTCCCTCTCCCTCTCCCTCTCCCTCTCCCTCTCTCTCCCTTTTGATTTTGTCGTATCTATCTTTGTCACATGCAAATTAGATATTTCCTAATACCCCACGTTACAATCTATGGCTATGTCATTTAGTGGAAACAATTCAACAACAATTAATTTATCCGATTTCCTTTTGTTCTTCTGTTTTTCCAGACTTGATTTCAGATGGGTGATTACTTGCTGCAGATACACAATTTAATGGGGTGCATATAAGGTATAACTCACAGTTGCAGCCATATTTTTGTTTTAATGGTAGTGCATATAACTCACAGCTGCAACCATTTTCTTGAAGACGTATAATTTTCATTCTGATTCTTTTGTCTGTTGAAAAATAATACATGTCATTTGTTAGTTTATATATAATTGTGATTGTCTGATCATGAGTTTGCACAACCTGGTAATTTTATCTCTATGTTACGTCTCTTTAGCTGTCTAGCCTGGCTTAGTGGTTCAAGGAGCAGACAAAGCAAAAGGCAGTGGAGGGATGGCCTTCAGAGGCTTGGATGAGTGGGATTCCTTTCATTCAAACCGAGGATGTAAAGGTCACATTCCTTCTTTCTTCCTTTGTTTGACTGAAGGAATCCATCCCCCCCCCCCCCTATTTGTCTTATGTATTTGTGTCCCATGTTATAACTATATACTGCATCAGTGTATAACTTGGTAATTCAATTAATTACAAGTTCTGATCCTGCACCTCAATTGAGAAAAAAAAACTTATAACTTAAATTCTAGGTAGTGAGCTTCACCTGTCATCAAAAAAAAAAGAGAGAAAAAAATTAAATAACTTGGATGTTATGATAAGGATACATGCATGCACATCCTTGATACCTCTACCACATTCCACCCAAGAGGTGGCGTTGTGCCATTAGGCATCATGTATATTTAACTGTCCCACCGTTTAACCCCAGTTCATTCATTTATATATATATATATATATAGCATTTTTTTATGTATCCTTCAGTTGTGCATTGTCATGTTTTGTTTACAAATTTTATTGAGACTTGTTTATTTAATTGAGGGCTATGATATGATTGTGATGAAATTTGAAACTCCCTGAATATTCTCTAAATTTTGTGGACTATGCACTCTTCGAATTATTTCCAAGTCATGAACAGTGATGGGACACCCGGGTAATATTGATTGTGAAGTTCACATATGATTAATATATTTTTTTTTAAAGATCAGTGTCCATGGATTTGATCCTTGATCATCCTTAATGGAGAGGGGGATTGCAAGTCGATTTTTTTAAAATTCGGTTAAATTTTTTGTGTCATTCATGGTAATGGAGGATAAGTTTCATTTTTTAATATTATTAAATTGTTTGAAATTATAGGACCTGGCATTCAGCAGTGGCTGATCAATTAAAATTTTCAGATTAGTTCAATTTCATATTTGCTTTGTGCTTCTTTCCACATCACTTGCATCTTTTAACAAATTTCTTTTGAACATTGATTTTTATGCGTTATTGTACACCTTTTTTGGCCGTTTATTTAAAGATCTCTAATATGAAAATGAGAGTGCTCTTTTGAACAACCCATTGCAAGATGTGGCAAGCATATAAATCATTGGTGAAATTGTAAGGAGGTATGCAAGAATATATATATATATAGTGTTGATACCCTGCGGACGAGCCCTTATGTGCGGATCGAGTGGCAGCTGTCCGATCGCGTGATTAGATGTGATCAAAAAAAAAAAAAAACCAAACAAAAGAATCACCATGCACTCGACCGTTCGATTAGATGTGATCGGATGGTAAAAAAAAAATCAATAACTACCCCTAAATGCCTCTCTTCCTGGAACCGGTGGTCGTGGGCGCTCGCGGATGGTATCCGAGGGTCACCAGAGTCGCATGTGATTGTCGGGGGTCACGGTGGTCGTAGGGGGTTTGAATTTCGTGAGAGAGAGTCAGAGAGAGAGAAGTGGAGATTGAGAGAGTCAAGAGATAAGAGAGAGGCATTTGGGGGTAGTTCTTGATTTTTTTTTATCATCCGATCACATCTAACCGAACGGTCGAGTACATGGTAGTCCTTTTGTTTGGTTTTTTTTTTTGGATCACATCTAATCGCACGATCGGACGGCTGTCACTCGATCCGCACGTAAGGGCTCGTCCGCACGTTCGCAGGGTATCAACACTCTCTCTCTCTCTCTCTCTCTCTCTCTCTCTCTCTCTCTCTATGTGTGTGTGTGTGTGTGTGTGGATTTGATTTGGTGCAGTCGGTGTGGGAATGGACCTTTGGTGCGGGAATTGATCTCGGCCGTTAATTTCGTTTTCCACCCATCGTGTGGATATGTTGAAACAAAAAAAATTAAAGTGAAACCAGCTGTTGAGGTTCACCGGTTCCAACACTTAAAACATTGTTTTTTCTCTCTCTCATCCCCTTCTCCCTCCTTTTGAAGACCAAAAAATCAAATTAGGGTTTTGATTTCCCAAACTCTCTCATATCCTTCTCCCTCCTCCTCTCTCATATTCCACTCAAATTTCACAAGTGAAACCCCATATCCTTCTCACTGTTCTTCCTCCTCATATTTCACAATTGAAGCCCTTGATCCACGTCTCCGTCGTGACTCCATCACCTCTCTTGGCATGAAATTGAACCCCGTCACCCTTCCATTCAGTGTTAGTAATTCTTGAAAAACTTTCAGTATTTGATTTGTTAGGGTTTTTGTTTTCATTTGTTGTTTGGTTTAATTACTTAGTGTTTTTATTTTCATTTGTTGTTTGATTTGATTACTTAGAGTTTGTTCATTTGTTGTTTGGTTTGATTAGTTAGGGTTTTTGTTTTCATTTGTTGTTTGGTTTGATTACTAACAAAAACCCTAAGTAATCAAACCAAACAACAAATGAAAACAAAAACCCAAACAAATCAAATACAATTTTTCAAGGAATACTAGCACTGAATGGAAGGGGTGACGGGGTTTGATTTCGTGCTAAGAGAGGTGATGGAGTTGCGACGGTGACGTGGATCAAGGGGCTTCCGTTGTGAAATATGAGGAGGAAGAACAGTGAGAAGGATTTTCTCTTGTGATGGGACATGGATCAGGGGTTTCACTTGTAAAATTTGAGTGAAATCTGAGAGAGGAGGAGGGAGGAGGAGGGAGGAGGAGATGAAAGAGTTTGGGAAATCAAAACCTGATTTGATTTTTGGGTCCTCGAAAGGAGAGAGAAGGAGATGAGAGAGAGGGAAAATCAGTGTGTTAAGTATTGGAACCGGTGAGCCTCAATAGCCGGTTTCACTTTAATTTTATATTTTTTTTTGTTTCACCACATCCACACAATGGGTGAAAAACGAAATCAATGGCCGAGATTAATTCCCGCACCAAAGGTTCATTCCCACACTGACTGCACCTAATCAAATCCCTGCACACACACACACATATATAATCAAAGTGTGTATTTCATTTCATTAAATAATTATACACCTTGAAAGTTCAAAATGTGTGATTATAGAGTGATTCTTTTATATAGTTCAGAGGAATGGGCAGGGTCAAATCCCTCGCAATTGCCATTGAAGATGATCATATTTCCTCCATTAATATACTTGAATACAAAGCCATTTTGGAGGGCCTTTGAATGTGCCACAACCTAGGCATTTCCAAAGTGCAGGTGGAGAGTGATGATTCTACCGCAGTAGCTTGGGTTCAAGGTCATGAAAATGTGCCTTGGCAAGCGTTGCGCACAACTCGGGAGATACATGCCTTCCTTAATTTGTTGTCTGCGTGGGAGACCTCACACGTATTCAGAGAAGGAAACCAGCCTGCTGACTTCCTCGCATTCTGGGGACGATGTTGTGCTTCACCATTGTTGAACCACTTAATGTGGAATTGGTTTTCCCGGTACACGAGGACCTCTCAATGCTAACTTAGCCTGCTCTGTTCTTTTGGGATGCTCTGCGCGGAAATGTTGTCAAGGGATGCAGTCTTAACCTGGTGAGACTTCCCTCATTGGGACTGTTTTGGGCAAAAAAATCACTAGGACAGGTTGATGTTCTTGATTTTTTGTAAACATCTGGGCTTTTTGTAATCATTCGGATGTATTATTTGAGCGTTGATACACGCAGTCCATTTTATAGCCCGTTCTACAGTCTCATACGCTATGATAATGTAATATATATTGCACTATCATAGTGCATGGTGTTCTATCATAATATATGACTCAAATTTTTTTTTATTTTTTTCACCATAAAAAAATACATCAATGTATCTTAGTATATACTTCATTTCATATAATAACACGTAATTCAAAAAGTGAGTGTATGATTTAAAAAAAAAAGATAAACGGGATGAACTACAATTGGGGCACCAATGGGGGTTGCTTTTATCTTTTTCCTAATTATTTACATAGCAATACATATTCTTTTTTGCCAAAAAAAAAAATTGATGTCAATGTCTCTTCTTCGGACGTGGTAGCACAGGAAGCTACTATGGTAAAATTTTATACTGAAAATTAGATTGGTTTTTTTTTAGGTAATTATTTGGGAGAGAGACCAATAAAAAAGTGAGTGGGAAATTTTTTTTTTTTTTTTTTGGGGGGGGGGGGGTTAAATTTGGTTAAATTATCATCACCATATCATATTGATTATTAATAATTATTAAGTAAGATATGAAAGATGAAGGACACCGTCTGTGTTGTAGGTGGACATTTTATAAAACTTAGGTAAATTTTTATCATATTATTAATTAAGTAATAGAAAAGTAAAGAGCGCTGCTTGTGGGAATCAAATCCACGACTACATGGTTAAAAACAATGTTGTAAAAAGCTTAGGTGCTAGTCGGGCGGTTGAGGAGGGACTAGGAATTAATTTGTTAGGCAGGGATTAATCAGGGATTAACTAATCACTTTTTATAATAATAAATATAATAGATATACATATACATGATATACATGTAATGATTTTAGACTACAAAATAATAACAAAATAACATCAAAATAAAATTAATAATATAAGCATAATAGGGATAACATAATAAATTAATTAATAGATATATAATATATAAGGTGACTTAATAACTTATTAGTCAACTGGGGATTAATTGAAAAAGTGGTTAGGCTGTAAAAGTTGTGGTCTGGGACCGCTTACGCCTAGGCGGGGGATTAATCAGGGCCTAGGCGGGATTTTTAGAACATTAGTTAAAAACCAAGCGCTCTACCAGCTGAACTACGACAGCTCTGTTAATAAATATTAATGAAAAAGCACAAAAAATGTAGGTGGACATTTTATAAAACTTTGGTTCAATTTTTACCAGATTATTTAAGTAAGTAATAGAAGGGTAAAGAACGCCGTATGTGGGAATCGAACCCATGACCACGTGGTTAAAAGCCATGCGCTCTACCAGCTGAGCTAAAACAGCTCTACTATTATAATTAGTGATTCTTATCATTCAATTTTTTAAAACATTGATGAAAATGCAAAAAAATAAAATATAAGCGGACATTTTATAAAACTTTGGTTATTATTAAGTCATATAGAAGAGTAAAGAACGCCGTCTATGGGAATCGAACCCACGACCACATGGTTAAAAGCCATGCGCTCTACCAACTGAGCTAAGACGGCTCTACTATTATAATTAGTGATTCTTATTATTCAATTTTTTAAAACATTGATGAAAATGCAAAAAAATAAAATATAAGCGGACATTTTATAAAACTTTGGTTATTATTATTATTAAGTCATAGAAGAGTAAAGAACGCCGTCTGGGGGAATCGAACCCACGACCACATGGTTAAAAGCCATGCGCTCTACCAACTGAGCTAAGACGGCTCTGTTATTGTAATTAGTGATTCTTATCATTCAGTTTTTTAAAACATTAATGAAAAAGGCAAAAAAATAAAATGTAAGTGGACATTTTATAAAACTTTGGTTATTATTAATTAGGTCATAGAAAAGTAAAAAACGCCGTCTGTGGGAATCGAACCCACGACCACATGGTTAAAAGCCATGCGCTCTACCAGCTGAGCTAAGACGGCTCTGTTATTATAATTAATGATTCTTATTATTCAGGTTTTTAAATCATTGATGAAAAGGCAAAAAGTAAAATGTAAGTGGGCATTTTATAAAACTTTGGTTATTATTAAGTCATAGAAGAATAAAGAACGCCGTCTGTGGGAATCAAACCCACGACCACATGGTTAAAAGCCACGCACTCTACCAGCTGAGCTAAGACGGCTATGTTATTATAATTAATGGTTCTAATAATTCCGAAAGAGCAGAATTTACATTGGAAAATATTTGGGCAGCAATCACGGGGCTTCTTTGTGTTTGGGTCTCTTCTTATTGGAGGGGAATTCTAGCTATTTCATTAAGAGGGCTTCATGGAAAGGGTTTTTTTTTTTTTTTTTTTTTTGCATCTCCTTTTTGTTTCTTTTTTTCCCTTTGTTATGTTTGGTGGTTGGCATGGAACGAATGCATATTCCAAAAGAAGAGAATGTACATTGAAAATATTTGGGTGGCAATCACATGGCTTCGTTGTGTTTGGGGATCCATTCTTATTGGAGGGGAATTCTAGTTATTCCATTGAGAGGGCTTTATGAAAATGGTTGTTTTTTCTTTTTTCCCGTTTATTATGTTTTCTTTTGTATATATATATCTTCAGAGATCCTTGGTCTTCATTTTATTCAAGAGGCAACATTTCTTAATATGGCGTGTGGGGATGGTTGGGTTCGGCGTCCAGGATGCAATTAGATTTTTCGTCCATTAAGTGGTTGTGGGAGATCGGGAACAGATTGTGGGTAACTAGGGATTAGAGTATTCAAGCTTAAGCCTCTCAGAGTTTTATCCCAGCCGTGGCGTGGTCTACTTGGTTGGAACGAAACAACTTAGTCTTCAAAGGTGGTAGCCCGTATGCTAAGAACATTTGGGAGTTGGCCTTACATTTTATTCACGGCTTGGTAGATTATGTGCGGGGACCATGTCAGTCGAATTGGTTAGGGTTCGTTTGGTTACTCAGAGGTAATTGGTAGAAGGGTGAGGGGTGTCATGTCCTGCAGACTTCTCTTCTACTACGGGACACCATTATATGTATCTTTTGTTTTCCTTTATTTCATGTAATTTGAGCATAGTTCTTCTAATACAAGGGCGTATGCCTAAACATTTCTTAATATGAAACAAAGCAAACATGGAGTGGGAAAAAGTGAAATTGGGGGGAGGGGGGGGGGGGGGGGAAGGAAATAAGAACCTCGCCGGTGTTGGGATTGATGGTCTGGAGGACGCTCTCGATGGCCTTGTACTCCATCTTCAATGCCTTCTGCGTGAGCTGGAATGACCGGATGCAGACCACGTCCTTCCATGCCGCCGTCTTGAACCTCAGCTTTATCTGTGCCTTCATCTCCATCTCCCCCGACACCTTCCACCCAATTCCAATCGAAAACAAGCGATTTTAGCAACCGATACAACAAATCCCTCAAAGTGAAGGCTTTGGTGGGGATGGATACCACGGGGTCGTGGATGAAGCTCTGGCCAGACCTAGTGTTGGGAGGGAGTTCGCCAGTGAGGGAGAGCTTGAGACACTCGATGATGGTGGTTTTGCCGGTGCCGTTGGGGCCGACGATGAGGGTTAGGGGTTTGAAGAAGGTGATGACGTGCTTGTTCTCCAGGTCGGAGCTTCGGATGTCCTTTATCAACAATTAACTGTACAGTTTAATTCATAGACTATAATGTTCGATTAAAAGACTAATGTTCGGTACCGACAGGATTGACCAAAGCCATTAGTGGTTCTTATAATTCAATTTTTAAAACATCGATGAAAAAAAAATGTAGGTAGACATTTTATAAAACTTTGGTTCAATTTTTACCAGATTATTATTATTATTAATTAATTATTATTAAGTAATAGAAGAGTGAATAACGCCGTCTATGGGAATCGAACCCACAACCACATGGTTAAAAGCCATGCGCTCTACCCGCTGAGCTAAGCGGCTCTGTTATTATAATTAGTGGTTCTTATAATTCAGTTTTTAAAACATTGATGAAAAAGAAAAAAATGTTAGGGTGGACATTTTATAAAACTTTGCTTTAATTTTTATTAGATAATATTAATTAAGTAATAGAAGATTAAAGAACGCTGTCTGTGGGAATCGAACCCACGACCACATGGTTAAAAGCCATGCGCTCTACCGGCTGAGCTAAGACAGCTTTGTTATTATAATTAGTGGTTTGTTGTAAACTAAGTAAAATATAACTACATAAACAAAGCACACAAGCATATAGAAGAGAAGTAGAGAGAGATTCTTATTCACTATTTGTTGGTTGATTGAATACAAGAGAAAACCCCTCTATTTATAGGGTGCATAGAGGAATCCCAAAGGTGGAGAGTTACAAGTCTATAGAGGTGAGGGGGAGATAGTGGGGTGATTAACATAGGAGGGTTATGGAGTTGAATGAGGGGGTTATGGAGTTGAAGAGTGGGGGAGGTTATGGGAGAGAAGTGGTGGTTATCCACCATGTTCACAACACTCCCCCTTGGATGACCACCACGCTAAGATAATTGCCTCATTAAAACCTTGCTTGGAAAACCCAATGGAAAAAAACCAAAGCGAAGGAAAAAGAGTACAATGTAACTTAATCGTATAATGGTGTATGCGTTTGACACTGCCTCATTAAAACCTTGCCAGGAAAACCCAATGGGACAAAACCTAGGCGAAGGAAAAAGAGTACAGTTCGCAAAATATCATCAAAAATTACTCCCCCTCATAAGTACAAGATTTCAAGAATTTTGGTCGCAAACTCGTCGCATCCCGATTTCATACACCAGCTTCTTGAATGTTGATGTCGACAAAGCTTTAGTAAACAAATCTGCAAGATTGTCCTTTGACTGAATTTGTTTAACATCAATTTCATGTCTCTGCTGGAGCTCATGAATATAAAAGAATTTTGGAGAAATATGCTTCGTTCTATCACCCTTGATATATCCCCTTTGATTTGAGCAATGTATGCTGCATTGTCTTCATATATAGTTGTTGGAACATCTGTAATGAGAGATAGTCCGCATGCAGTACGAATATGATGAATCAAAGACCTTATCCACACGCATTCCCGGCTTGCTTCGTGGAGTGCAAGAATCTCAGAGTGGTTAGAAGACGTGGCGACCAAAGTCTGTTTCATAGATCGCCAAGAGATTGCTGTGCCACCGCAAGTGAATACTGTGACGGCCCGTGTCCCAAACTATCGACACGTGCACGCCACGTGCCTCAAAACTCACCATTTCTTTTATAAAAAAAACATCGAAATAACCACCCTATATAAACTCATCTGGTAACAACCCTGGGATAACATATAATCATCAAGAAATATATAATCACCTATATAAACTCACCCAGGAAAGTTTAAGCAGTCAACAGAGCATCTAACACACCTCATATACAGTCATCCATATATACAGAGCATTAAACATAGGCATGGTTCACTAGACCAGCCTCTACCAAAAATAATCATATACAGATCCAAAACATCAACATTATCCATATCTACATATATATACCTATCACCAACTGGACGTAACCCCCAAAAGAAGACAAAGTCAACGCCCAGGAACCCCCGCCTCTACTTTGCAAAAATAGAAAAATAGAATAGAATGAGCGAAAGATGCTCAGTAAGCAACCCAGACATTCCACGCATAAGGAAAACAAGGATGACATCAAAGTCAAGCTTCATCAACATCAGGTCAAAGCATAATAATACATGAAAGCACTCTATGATCATCAGTGGGGAACAATAACATCGCTGATATATAAAAGTAGGAATGAATAGCTCAAACGAACACATCACAAGTGATAGGACCAATAGATATCATCAAGAAGCAACACCACTGGACTGAAGGCACATACTCTGAAATCACCCATCAAGCAAAGAAGATCAATTAATTCATTGATGGAACTCGAGATGTCACAATTCTACAAGAATGATAAGGGAATCATAACTCTGGCTCCTGAATGACCGAAGCGCCGGATAGACCATCTACATGACCCCATCTCGGCCCCTATGTCCGGGATGTCCACATCTATACCTCTCGCGTGTGGCCCTCGGAACGTCCACCGTGAAATAGCTACCTGGCCCTCGAAACGTCCAGGCACGGCAGGGTATTCTCAATTCCCCTCGCTGGACCGTACATACTCATGCACGCTGGGGAGGTAATCCTCAACCCTCACTGTAAGGTCTATGGTCATCCAACTCCAAGAATACAAATTCAAGAGGTAATATACAAGCAATGAAACACACACAGTACAAGGCTTCATGGTCGGACAGCACGACCATGCAGATCATAGATCAATGGCAAGACACTGGGATGGATACATCATGATCAAAGGAAGGCTCACAAATCAACTATAGATTTAGTAACTCTCGAAAACTGTCTAGAACAATGATAAATGACAACGATTAGATAATGATGATGAATCACGAAGCAAACCTCAATAATGACACTTCAAGGACTAATCTGAACTGGGATAATATAAATCACACTCTCGAATGATAACTGAATTATAGTGGATAAATATGAAGCAAGCCTCAATGAAAAACAATTCTAATTAATAAAGGTGACATGAATAATTCTGGGTCTCAACAATATAGTATAGTAACCGATCGGGTCTCAACAATATCAGAGATGATAAGAAACAACAATGAAGCGCGGAATTGGAAATAACAAACACAAATATTGGGTCACTTATAACAATACTACGTGGAATGGAATGTAGGACAAACAAATATTGATCGGGTTACTTACTTCGCAATTCACCACCTCAACTGGACTCACCCTATTCCAGCTCTTAAAACAGGCAGAGAGGAAATCCACTGATAAAAATATAATCTCAATCAGATACTAACATATAATCCTAATAATCAAGAAATTCTCATTTTCCCCCAAATCAAATCTGATGTCCTAAATACAAACCCTAAGTTAACGCAATAAAAATAACTCTCCAATTCTTATTTACCCAGCCCCAAGAACAAATTCATATTTCAGTCCCAAATCACAATTTTTAATTTAGAACTAAAATAGAACAACCCTAGATGAAGAATAACGATGAAAGGAGCAAGAATCCTTACCCAGTATGGCACGAAAAATATTCCACGAAGCTTTTCCTAATTTTTTCCTAATTTTTCCCCCTTTTGTTTTCCCTCAAAGAGCCTCGGACGACTCTCTCTCTCACCATATATAACCACCACCACCACCGACTCACCTAATCAAATGAAATTTATAAATCCGCTAAAATTACCAAAGTACCCTTCCTTAATAACCTGCGCAGCCTTGACTCAAACCGCTATATCTTGTTGTAGGAGAGTCCACTTCAAATGATTCAACTTCTGTTGGAAAGGTAACGAAAATATCTACAACGTCTATGTCTAGGCCAAGATCAAAAGAAGCCTCCAACTATATTAAAAATAACGACAAACAGAAGACCTCGCAATTTCTTCTTCTAAGGGTAGAAATGGTAAAACAGCCATAACTTTTCTAATACAGCTCCAAATGACACCAAACTAATTTTATATGAGAGATAACTCAAAAATGAAGACTTCATATGTTTAGCGCAAAATCTAATTATGCCTCGAAGGTGCTTTCTGAAAATGTAACCAAATGCAAGGCTTCAAGAATAATAAGGACCAACAGCTTAATAACATAAAATTATCCTATTTTGCAATCCAAACACGTAAATATTAGCATAATTCGGCATAAGAGGGTCCAGGCTATTACAAATACATAGCCTGTTTGTGAGCGAGCCTTGTGAGGATCTGAAAGATATCCTGAATCTGCATAACCTTTTAGTTGTGCACCATTATTGGAATCCTTTGCATAGAATAGACCCATGTCTGACGTTCCACGAAGATAACGAAAAATGTGCTTCACACCATTCCAATGCCTTCGAGTTGGTGTAGAGCTAAATCTGGCCAATAAATTAACTGAAAATGCAATGTCAGGTCTAGTGCATTGGGCTAAATATAATAAGGCACCAATTGCACTAAGATATGGTACTTCAGGACCAAAAAGATTTTCAGTATTTTCTTTTGGACTAAAAGGGTCATTCTTTGGGTCAAGTAACCTTATTATCATTGGAGTACTTAATGGATGACATTTGTCCATATTAAAACGCTTCAGGATTTTTTCAACATATGTTGTTTGATGAACAAGTATCCCATTTGAACTTTGCTCAATTTGCAAGCCGAGACAATATCTTGTTTTTTCAAGATCTTTCATTTCAAACTCCTTTTTCAGATATTCGGAAGCCTTTTCGAGCTCTTCAGGAGTCCCAATTAGATTAATATTATCAACATATACTGCAATAATGGTAAATCCGAGTTCCGTTTTCTTAATAAATATACAGGGGCATATTGGATCATTGACATATCCTTCTTTTATTAAGTACTCACTAAGACGGTTATTCCACATTCGTCCAGATTGCTTTAACCCATACAAGGATCGTCTTAGCTTGATTGAGTACATATTTCGTGGTTTTGCTTCAGGCAATTTTAGTCCTTCAGGAACTTTCATATAAATGTCGGTATCTAATTTTCCATATAAATATGCAGTAACCACATCCATTAGCTGCATGTCAAGTCCTTCTGAGACTACACGACTAATTAAATACCGAAATGTGATTGTGTCCATCACAGGAGAATGTCTCTTCAAAATCTATCCCAGGTCTCTGCAGGAAACCCTGTGCCACAAGACGAGCTTTGTATCTAACAATCTCGTTTCTTTCATTTCGTTTTCTCGCAAATACCCATTTACATCTTACTGGTTTAACACCTTCAGGGGTTAGGACTACTGGTCCAAATACTTGATGTTTTGCAAGTGAATCCAATTCTGTTTGAATAGCAGCTTTCCATTGTGGCCAACAATGTTTTCGTCTGCATTCATCCACTAAACGTGGTTCTAAATCATTACCTGAAATGATTTCTGTAGCTACTGCAAATGAGAATATATCATCAACAAGCACTTGCTTTCGATCCCACAATATTTGTGAATTTGCATAATTTATGAAAATTTCTTCATTTCCATGTACTTGTTCTTCATGCACGGGCGTCACTTCAGGAACGTCAGTCTCTTCAGGGACTTGTGTCACTTCAGGGACTTCTTCCTCTCTAGGATTTATTATTGTGGGTCTTTCAAGTGTTTCATACTCTTCTAGAGAATTATTCTTCATTGTTTTTCTCATTCGGGGAGCTGAATCTTTTGAGCCTACAGGTCTTCCACGCTTCAGGCGTGTTTTTGTTGATTCATTAGCCGGCATATTAGCAGTTTTTCCTATTGGAACATTAATTCGAGCTGGAGTATTAGCAGCTGGAATATGTGATTTCATCACTTTTGCTGCATCATTGAATGCATCTGGCAATTGATGCGCAATTCTTTGAAGATGGGTGATTCTTTGCACTTCAGTTTCACATTGATTAGTGCGAGGATCAAGATGAGACAAAGATGGAGTTTTTCATGTAAGTTCACGTCGTTCTTCTGGCGACGGATTTTCTCCTATTGTCTCATCAAAATGACAATCCGCAAATCGAGCGGTAAAAACATTCCCTGTAAATGGTTCAAGATATCTTATAATAGAAGGAGAATCTACTTTGCATGATAAATATGTCATCGATGATCATTTATTTGCGATTCCACGATAATTCTCGTTGTTCTTCAGGAACAGATCATAAAACTTCTAGTTTATATGAGTAAATATGGATATTTATAATAACCTTTAGGAGAGAGCATAAAGCTTTTCTAATGTATGCTTCTGGCATGAGACATTATTAATGCATAGATACTCCATAATTTTAAAATGGCATATGTTGAGATAGGTATCTTCAGTAGACTTCTTCTGGATCTACATGAATACAATGCATCGTTGATACAAAATTTTGTATCTCTTGATAACATGATATCTGCCCTTCTGGAGCCTTGGTACCAAAAATAATATTATCATTTGCATTAATTAATGTTAAACTCAAAAAATAAGATAAATATGAAAGTAAGAAAAATGGATTTTAGATAACAAAGAAAAATTATAATTATAAAAATTATAAAAGTCTGATCATACATCAAGTACATGACTATATTTTTAAAGCACCAAATACATGACAATCATTTTCCTTGTGTTAGGGGTTTGTTCTGCAACCCTTTTCCCTTCAATTATGATTTGTTTAATAGCAAATCACTTCTACTGATTTGAGATATTTTACAAACTCTATAATTGTTGTGCTTTCTCAACTATATAAATTATGATCTTATCATTCATGACCACAACTTCCATGGCGAACATAAAATAAAATGCATTTACTTCGGGTAATGATGCTATGCCATTGAGTTGAGTTACATGATATTTTTTTAAAAAAATCGTTGTTCGGCAACGAGAATATATAAAATTAATGCTCTCAATATTGCTACAACTGGAGCATATTTGAGGCATAATGGCCGGTGGACCTTTGTCAATGAGGTATTAATATTTAAATCCTCTTCATTATGATGATGATGGTGAAATCTAATCATAATTTACATGTTTCCTGCTGGGATACATGGATCTTTTTTTTTTATTTATTATTTGGTCCTTCAAGGACCTGAAAAATATATCATATAACTTTTGTTTGGTCCTACAGGGACACGAACAATCATGATTTTTGTATAGTCCTTCAGGGATAGAACAAAATAAAATTTTACATGTTCCTGCTAGGATACATGGATCTTTTTTTTTTATTATTTGGTCCTTCAAGGACCCAAAAAATTATCATATAACTTTTGTTTGGTCCTACAGGGACACGAACAATCATGATTTTTGTATAGTCCTTCAGGGATAGAACAAAATAAAATTTTACATGTTCCTGCTGGGATACATGGATCTTTTTTTTTTATTATTTGGTCCTTCAAGGACCCGAAAAATATATCATATAACTTTTGTTTGGTCCTACAGGGACACGAACAATCATGATTTTTGTATAGTCCTTCAGGGATAGAACAAAATAAAATTTTACATGATCCTTCAAAGATTCATATAATCATAATTTTTGTACAGTCCTTCAGGGATAAAATAAAATAAAATTTTACATGATCCTTCAAAGATTCATATAATCATAATTTTTGTACAGTCCTTCAGGGATAAAATAAAATAAAATTTGTATGATCCTTCATGGATACAATATAATCATAGTCCTTCAGGGACATTTTTAATCATATCTTTTACATGATTCTTCAATGATCCATGTAATAATTTTTGTAGTCCTTCAGGGATAAAATAAAATTTGCATGGAATTTGCATGGTCTTATTGGGACACATTATTCATAACTTCTACATGGTCCTTCAGGGATCCATGTAAATACAATTTTTGTATGGTCCTATAGGGACACATGACATTGTAATATTAAAATAAATATCAAATCAGATGTTTATAAATATCAAATTAATTGATACAAGGAATAAGGACTGATGTTAACACAAATCTATGCAATAAGTAAAACATCAAAATATAATTCTATAGTCAAACAGAAAAAAAAAAATTTAAGCTACAAATTTTTAATCATCTCAGCCATTTTTTTTTTTTTAGAGAAGAGAATGGCTATATAGTTGCATGTGTGCTTGCATTATTAACATGAGGTGTATCATTCACAGTAATAATAATAATAATAACATGAAGTATAAGATCATATAAGTCCAGGAGGAATAATATTTAGTGCCCGGAACACTGAATTTTTTTTTTTTTTTTTTTTTTTTTCAAATCTCATTATGCAATGAAAACTAATAAAATTTTCATATAAGAAATTGTAAACAATTATACGAGTAAATAGTGCATACTTTTCAAAAAATCACATGAAAAAATATCACAAACCGGTATTGTTAACATCCAATCATTTTGTAAACAAAATGAAATCATGATGATTTGAACATCATGGACTCACTAAAATACAAACCTCGTTGACGAAGTAGACTAGAGCGTCGTCGTGCTGATAACGTGTTGTAAACTATATAAAATATAACTACATAAACAAAATACACAAGCAAATAGAAGAGAAGTAGAGAGAGATTCTTATTCACTATTTGTTGGTTGATTGAATACAAGAGAAAACCCCTCTATTTATAGGGTGCATAGAGGAATCCCAAAGGTGGAGAGTTACAAGTCTATAGAGGTGAGGGGGGAGATAGTGGGGTGATTAACATAGGAGGGTTATGGAGTTGAATGAGGGGGTTATGGAGTTGAAGAGTGGGGGAGGTTATGGGAGAGAAGTGGTGGTTATCCACTATGTTCACAACATGGTTCTTATAATTCAATTTTTTAAAAATTGATGAAAAAGGCAAAAGGGTAGGTGGACATTTTATAAAACTTTGGTTCAATTTTTACTAAATTATTAATTATTATTATTAAGTAATAGAGAAGAGTAAAGAACGCCGTATGTGGGAATTGAACCCAAGACCACATAGTTAAAAGTCATGCACTCTACCGGCTGAGCTAAGACAGCTTTGTTATTATAATTAGTGGTTTTGATAATTCAATTTTTAAAAAATTGATGAAAAAAAAATGTAGGTGGACATTTTATAAAATTTTGGTTCAACTTTTACCATATTATTAAGTAATAGAATAGAAAAGAATGCCGTTTGTGAGAATCGAACCCACCACATTATTAATAGCCATGTGCTCTACCAGCTCATCTAAGACGGCTCTGTTATTATAATTAGTGGTTCTTATAATTCAATTTTTAAAACATTGATGAAAAAGGAAAAAATGTAGAAGGACATTTTATAAAACTTTGGTTCAATTTTTACTAGATTATTATTATTATTAATTTAGTAATTATTAAGTAATAGAATAGAAGAGTAAAGAACGCGGTCTGTGGGAATCGAGTCCACGACCACATGGTTAAAAGCCATGCGCTCTATCAGCTGAGCTAAGACGGCTCGTTATTATAATTAGTGTTTCTTATAATTTAGTTTTTAAAACATTAATGAAAAAGGAAAAAATTGTAGGTGAACTTTTTATAAAACTTTGGACTGGATCAATTTTTTTATTATTAGATTAGCAGAGTAAAGAGGACCGTCTACCGTCTGTGGGAATCGAACCCACGCCCACATGGTTAAAAGCCATGCGCTCTACCCGCTGAGCTAAGCGGCTCTGTTATTATAATTAGTGATTCTTATAATTCAGTTTTTAAAACATTGATGAAAAAGAAAAAAATTGTAGGTGGACTTTTTATAAAACTTTGGACTGGATCAATTTTTTTATTATTAGATTAGAAGAGTAAAGAGGACCGTCTGTGGGAATCGAACCCACGCCCACATGGTTAAAAGCCATGCGCTCTACCCGCTGAGCTAAGACGGCTTAGGATTAATGATGTGGTTATTTAATTTATTTATTACATGAATATGCATATCTTCAAGTAAATATCAGTATGCCAAGACCTTTTTTTTCTTGCATGCATAATTAATAATTTCTCAGCTTACCCTCCAAAAAGCTTATTGAAGCACAATGTCGTACCACATCTCTTTCTTATACTAAACACCGCTTGATTATTCTTTTTCTTTTTGCATTATATTTATCTTTCAATGCTCATTGGAACTCTTTTTCTTGGTTACCACGCTGTTTATATTTTCTAATATTGTTTAACATGTTAATTCTCGGTGTCAATGGTCTTACTTGCAGTTATGCGGCATCATGGAGTGGCAAATACAAAGATCAGGAACAAAGAAAGAAGATAGCCAAACAAAGATTTTAGTGGCTGGTTTTATCTATGGGTTTTGCTACAGCATCTGATCCATGCTTTTATTTTTATTTTTTTTTGTTTGCTAGGAATGGACTGTTGGCTTACATATTTTTTTGTAATAAGTAATCTTTGGGATATATAAGACAATTTTTTTTGCTGATTCTTTGATAGTCCAAAATAGTTAATTGTTTTCAAAGAATGAAGGTGCATGTTGTGAAATTTGTTGATGAGAGGGCTTCAAAATAATTCATTCGGACAAAGGTGAATTGCTTGTGAACACCCTCGATTAAATTTCTATGATTTTGTTATTTATTTAAACATTTTTTTATGAACATTCAAATTTGTTTCTCTAGTTTCATGGCAGTAGTACTGAAAATGAGTATATACCAAGGGAGGGACTAGTGACTCAATGAAACAAGGTCTAGGTGTTATGAGCCTACAACAACATGGGCCACTTCCACCACATGTATGTACCATCACATCTTTCTCCGCCGATGTGCTTAAGTATTTTTCATCCATTAAGTTTATCCTATTTTCTTCTTCGATTGGTGTATATGTAGATTGAAATATCTATTTGAGATTGCATGTTTCATTGAATTATGTTGATGTATGCTTGAAGATTTTGGTTTGTAGAATCGCAAATGATTGGAAGGAATTGGGTTTTATGAAGAAAAAAAGGTTTTTATCGGGATCGGATTCAGTCAGGCTAGCATTTTGTCAGTCTCATCAGTGTCTAATGGTGTGATGACACCTGTCCCCAACCAAACTTCACTCACTCACCCACGGTCAATGGTAACGGAGATGGAAAACAGTGCAAAATCAAAATCTCTTTTTGTCATTTTTTTCCCCCTCTTTTGTTTCTCTCTCTCTTCTCTCACCAAACAAACACAATCGGAATCCCTTCGTCTTTCTTTCTCTCCTTTCCCCTCTCTCTCCTTTTATTTTTCCCCTCCATCTAATTTTATCACCTTTCCAAACCATACTTCCTTTTTTCTTTTATACTATATACAAAAGCTAATCCAGAGATTTAAAAAAAATGTAAGTCTTCTCTCCCTCTCCTCTCTCTCTCTCTCTCTCTCTGTCACAAACACACACACAATGTACATGATTTAATCTCCACACCTTTTTTGAACATCTATATTAGGGTTATTTATATTTCTTATATATGCCTTTTGTTTTCCTTGTAGGGGTTAAAATTTGTTGATGAGATTGATGATGGCTTTTGTATCCCTTGCATGGTTTTCTTTTTTAGGGTTTTTTATTTATTGTATACATAGATTGTATAGTTCAATTATCATATTATGCAGTTTAATTCATATTGTCAAGTTTGATTCTAAATTTTACAGTTTGGTTCATATGATGCCCCAATTCAATTCATATATTGTGCATTTTGAGTACATGTTGTATAATCGGATTCATATATTAGTTAGTTCGATTCATATGTGTGTAGTATCATTTATAGGTTATGTAATTCGATTCATAGGTTGTGCAATTTCATTATTAAGTTATACAGTGGGATTCATAGGTTTTTAGTTCGATTCACATGTTATGCAGTTCAATTATTATGTTATGTAGTTCGATTTATAAATTGTGTAGCGGGATTCTAATGTTATTGATGAGGTTGACGATAGCTTTTGTATCCCTTGTATGGTATTTTTTTTAAGGTTCTTGTATATATTGTATACATAGACTTGTATAGTTCGATTATAATGTTAGGCAATTTGATTCTAATTTTTATAGTTCGGTTCATATGTTGTCCAGTTCAATCCATATAATGTGCATTTTGATTACAAATTCTATAGTCTGATTCATATATTAATTAGTTTGATTCATATGTGTGTAATATCATTCATAAGCTATGTAATTTGATTCATAGGTTGTAGTTCGATTCATAGGTTGTGCAGTTCAATTATTATGTTATGTAGTTTGATTTATAAGTTGGGTGGTGGGATTCTAATGTTGTTGATGAGGTTGATGATAGCTTTTGTATCCTTTGTATGATTTTCTTTTCAGGGTTCTATTTATTTATTGTATACATAGATTGTATAGTTTGATTATAAGATTGTGCAGTTTAATTCATAAATTTTACAGTTTGATTTTAATTTTTACAGTTCGGTTCATATGTTGCCCAGTTTAATTCATATAATGTGCATTTTGATTACAAGTTGGATAGTCTGATTCATATGTTAGCTAGTTTGGTTCATACGTGTGTAGTATCATTCATAGGTTATGTAATTCGATTTTTTTTTGCAATTTCATTATAAAGTTATACAGTTGGATTCATAAGTTTGCAGTTCGATTCATAGGTTGTGCAGTTCAATTATTATGTTATGTAGTTTGATTTTATATGTTGTGATGTTCGATTCACTAGGTGCTGCAGTTCAATTGATCATTTTTTCATTTGGAATTTGTTGAGAAGATGTTTATATTCCATATTCATTAAATGTGAACTTTTGTAATTCAATTTTGTTGAGACATTGACAAATGTTAGTATATGCAAATAAATATGATGAAGAAGAGGGTAGCGGATTAGCACGTAATATGGTGATTAATTCAGCGACTATCAAGTCAACAAAGTCATCATCAAAGAATTTGACAAAGATTGAAAAAGCAATGTGCAAAGGTGGTAATACAACCATTTCTTGGATCCCATATATATGGTTGAGATACAACCATTCATACTGTTATATATATATTGAGCAATTAGTTTGTCAAAGTATTTACTATATTTAGTTTTTCATATCATTGTGAGACATTTTTAAAAAATGAGTATAAGAGATGAATAAACAATTGTTTCGATCCAAAGTGATTTAGATGATCGTATTCATTTTATATATGATGGTGACAAGTATGACTTTCCATAGATTTATAAATCCAGATAGCTTAGGAATTTGATATGTGGCAGTTGGCAGTGTGAAAAGTGAGAATTTATATTTTTGGTTTGTCTATAAACAATTCTAATTTCTCATTTGATGCGTGTGTTTATGTTTTATTTTACACATATTTATCCCTATCATTGAGAACAATAATTGGTTACTTGCAACGGTGTATAAAAAAAAAACATAAATTATCAAAGTATGATTCTTTTAAAAAGGATGTGGGAGACAAATATTCCATTGAGATAGCAGTTATTTTAAATTTTAGTTTAAATTTCATTCTTTATATGAATTGCATTATGCTAATCTTATTTGAATTTCATTCAATGATCAGTTTTTAATGTTCTTACAGATGCAAGTTTTTTCTGTTGAGACACATGTGGTTAGAACTTGAGTTTCAAAGGATGGGAGCATGCATGTGTCTTCTGCACTTAAACAATCTAACACGAATGATTGTTGTGTATTTATTATGAAATTCATGAATTATTTAAGTCATGACAAAAATATCAATTTGTGGCATAAATATGATATCAATACGGAGCATCAAAAGCTTGCAAGAGATATTACAAGGAAGAATACTTTCTTGATTATGTATTTTCTAGGATTTTGTGGCTAGGAACTTTTGTTATCATTTATCAATCCCTTGACTATATTGATTGAATTGTTGTACTGTGTTAAAAGTTGTTGAATGAAAAGCAATGTATTGATATATGAATGTGTTTACAATGTATACTTTTGTTTAGATAAAATGAACTGAATTTTGGGCGAATTAAATTACAATACTTCTGAAATGAACTGAATTTTGGTCGAATCAAACTGAAGTACTTATTAATCGAACAGAATATTGATGCATGCCTTAATTGAACTGAAACATTTGTAGTTAGAACTGATTATTGTTTGAATAATACCTGAAGTATTTGTTGATGCCTCAAACTTGAAATGACACTTGTTAATTCAATAGAATAATGAATGTATCAAAGTGAATAAATTTTAAATCGAATTGAATTATTAATGAATCAAATTATAGGAAACATGAATTGAACAGAATAAGTCAAGTCCTAGATCCAATATAACATTTATATAACTAATTACATCAAAATATTTCTTTACAATTATAATAACAATTTTTTTGTACAATTCTCTATTTACAACTCTAATTACAGCAAAATTAACAAGGCAAGTCCAACTAGATTGCATCTTCATCTAACGTTTGATGTTGTTCTGTGTGATTAGTCATGCATTGATATGACTACTCCTGAGTCCTACAAATAATATACAGAGTATAAATGAATTGTTGAAAAAGAAGAATTCGTGAATATTTGAGTTGTTTGAATTGGGATCGTACCTGACTCATTGTTGTTGAAAGATTCAACATATCCAAACATTGACATGTTAGGTTGCACAAAGTAATGAATTAATATATTATCTTACAATTTTGTGATTCTATACAGTAGCATTTATAATTACTCTTACTTGAATTATTTGAGAAAAACTTGAAATGGTTTTTTAATGCTCATGAAATAAAGTCCAATTTCCAAATTGAAAGTCTTTGTGATGTTCCAATGAACTAGGCTTAAATACCTATGGAAGGGGAACTGCATAATGTATGAATGAAACTACATAAGATTAGAATTCCATTGCACTACTTATAAATCAAACTACATAACATAATAATTGAACTGCACAACCTGTGAATCGAACTGTATAACTTAATAATAAAATTGCACAATCTATGAATCGAATTACATAACTTATGAATGATACTACACACATACGAATTACATAACTTATGAATGATACTACACACATATGAACCGAATTAACCAACATATTAATCAGACTATACAACTTGTAATCATAATGCATATTATATGAATTGAATTGGGCCACATATGAATCGAACTATAAAAATTAAAATCAAACTGTAAAATATATGAATCAAATTGCAAAATATTATAATCGAACTATACAATCTATGTATACAATAAATAAAAAAGACCCTAAAAATGAAAACTATACAAGGGATACAAAAATCATCATCAACCTCATCAACAACATTAGAATCCCACTGCACAACTTATAAATCAAAATACATAACATAATAATTGAAATGCACAACTTGTAAATCGAACTGCAAACCTATAAATCCAACTGTATAACTTAGTAATGAAATTGCACAACCTATAAATCGAATTGTATAACCTATGAACGATACTACACACATATGAATCGAACTAACATATGAATCAGACTATACAACCTGTAATCAAAATGTACACTATATAAATTGAACTGGATAACATATGAACCAAACTGTAAAAATTAGAATCAAATTACACAACATTATTAGCGAACCATGCAATCTATGTATACAATAAATACAAAAACCCTAAAAAAAACCCATACAAGGGATACAAAAGCTATCATTAACCTCATCAATAACATTAGAATCACACTGCACAATTTATAAATCAAACTACATAACATAATAATTGAACTGTACAACCTATGAATCAAATTGTAAACCTATGAATCTAACTGTATAATTTAATAATGAAATTGCAAACATGTGAATAGAATTGCATAACTTATGAATGATACTACACACATATGAATCGAACTAACATATGAATTCAACTATTACTCAAAATGCATATTATATGAATTGAACCCGGGCAACATATGAACCGAACTGTAAAATTTAGAATCAAACTGCACAATATTATAATTGAACTATATAATATCTATATACAATAAATTCAAAAACCCTAAAAAAGAAAACCATACAGGGGATACAAAAGCCATCATCAATCTAATGAACAAATTTTAAGCCCTACAAGCAAGAAAGCCCTACAAACGAATCTTTTGGTGTTCAAGTTGATAATTTTGGGATTCTGATTTGATTGTTAAAATTGGGTGTTTGATGCAAAAAGACCCTATATTTTCATCATTCCAATTTAATTGCTAAAAGTTGTTTCTTCATTCATTAAAAAAAAAAAAACTACCGCTGAGTTAGATTGCTTGGCATGGTGAATGGATCTTATTTTTTTCCTCTAAAACAAGGGTTTGAATCATTTGCTTGTTTTTTTGTACTTGTTTTGTACTTTGATCAATCAGACGGATATAAATTCATCAAATAAAATGGATTCATTTATCCATTCATGATTTGATATATTTATAATAGTTTGATTTTAATTGTGATGATGTGACAATCCCACAATAAAAATCAAGTAAGATACAAGTAGAGGATCCAAACCCCTAAAACAAGGAATAATAAGATCCTTGATCCCTATGAAATAGGGATAAATTTTATCTCTACAAGGGGAGAGGACCATCTTTGGAAGCTACATTTGGGGCATTTGGTTCCTTTGTTCACCATATGATTGAATTCTCTTAACTTGATTTAATTAAGTTTCTTAATATCTCGATTAAGTCTTAAACTTGGATGCCAATTGAGTTTGATGCTTCTCATACTATGATGCTTACATCAACAAAAAAATCTTCTTCTATGGAACAAAGGAGCCATCATCTCTACCATAAAATATTGTGTTTTGAGTAACAATGAAGGTAGGTGTGCAAAAAATATCAAAAACTGAAAAATCGAGCTCTTCAAAAAATTAAAAAAATGAATTGAAAAATTAAAACATGAAACAATCAATTGTTCGGTTTTCATTCGATTCAATCTCTCATGTAAGTTACTCTAACACCAAAAAAAACATTGAAATTTTAAAACAGTGTGTATCCTCAATATCTTGATACTATACGATAAACCCATAAAATTAGAAAATTCAAGGTTAAATGAATAGATGTGAATTTGTACATTTTTATCATGCTTAGATCTGACTCTTTATAATGGTCAGTGGATTAATTGTTCTCTAATGAAATATTGTCTATATTGGATTTTTGTTTAATTATTATGGGAAAAATAACTATTTTCTTGGGTGGGTTTATTTTTATTATGCTCTTATTTTGTTGTATTTGCGTCTATTCATCACATGTTTAATATAGATATCTGAGATCGTGTCACATTGTGTGTTCATGGGTATGATTGAAGTGGGACTGACTTTTTTTCAAGTAAGAGTCACTTTTTTATGTTACGAGTCTACTATTGATGTGACAAATCTGAAGAAAGTTTTATATGTGATACATGAAGCAATATATTATTTATTGATGGATTAACCATGTATGGTACAGGAGATTTGGTAAGCTCGTGGAACTTTGTTAGTCAGTGAACAAATTAAGATTGAAGTCACTAAATGGATTTGATTCATTTAAATTTTTCATGGTTTGTTCAGATCTGGAAGGCATTCGCTTACATTCAAAATTGCATTGGAGTGTGTCATACATTAAGCTGTGAATCTTTTGGTCAATTTTATTATTATTATTGTATTATCTTTTTTTTAATAACGATAATTCATATACCAAAAATTTAGTTATCCTTTGGCTCAATTTTTTGTTTTAATGAGAAAAGCAAGAAAAGAATGAATAAAATTTTAGTTATTTGTTATTTCGTGAGGAATCCAAATATGCTTCCATTTTTTTGCATACTTAATTTTAGTTCTTTCCATGGATTGTTCTGATCTATAGGGCATTGGCTTACATACACAATTGCATTAGTACGTTAGAGACACATTAAGCTATGATTTTTCTTGTCAGTTTTCTAATTATTATTGTGTTTTCTTTTTTTTTTTGGGGGGGGCAATGGTCATTCATATAGTAATAAAATAGTTATCCGGAGTTTAATTCCTTGTTTATTGAGAAAACAATGAATATAATTTGGTTATTCTTTATTTTTTAATAACTCATCAAACTCATTGAGGAGAAGCAAATAGACAAAGAAAGAACAATAACTAATATGGCATAATAACATCAACGACATAATAGCATTAACTAATATCATATAAGAAAGATAATTTTACTTTAATATCATTTGATGTATCATTTGAAAGATAATTTTTCTACTTTATTCAATTGACAATTCATGGTTTTTCTACTGTGCTGTACCTATGATATATCATCTTGAACCAAGCGATATTCGTCTCTTTTATAGAACAGTTAGCTTAGTTAAATTTATCTTATTGGTCATAGGAGGTATTATTTTTCCTTCCAATCTGTGTTTCTAACATGCATCAATGCAATCTTCTTCAGATGGCTTCAGTGCAACTGTGTTCAAAGACTTTAAATATACACACAATCACTTGAAGACTCACAATTGCTTAATATGATTACTTCAAATGTGTGAAGACTCTCACAATAACTCGAGGACTCTCACAAAATCATACTGCTACAAATGTATTCAAGAGTCCAATTATGTTACCAGTTTTTGCTGTACTATTAATTTTAGTTCTTCTGTATCACAATTTTAAGATTTGAAGTTGAATACTCTAATATGACGGGAATACAAAAATTTAATTATGTATTCAATAGAATGTTACTTTTGTTAGCAATATGTACATAATTTTAGCGTATTCTATTTGAATAATTATATTTTTTTAGATGTTAATTTCAAAGTGGTATCTGAATTTATAATTTCATAATTTTTTATACTATTTTAATTTGATATCATTTGAATATTGTTGCTTGTTAGCCCTGTGACTATAATTTTTTTGTTGTACTTTGCATCAATATTTTTCAAAAATATCTTATTCTTTTATATGCATGTTTTCTAATATTGAGGATAATGGAAGTGAATTCCCAAATGAGAAGATATATGTTAAGATTTTGGATAGGGAGGGCAAGGCAATTTGAACTTGTTTAGATGAAGGTTGATTGTGTCAATAATGTCCTTGAGAAAGATAACTTTATGCTGCAGATTGTGTAAAAAAGATGTGCATTTTTTTCCCCAGAATAGGTTGGTTCTTTTATTTTGTCAATTGACTTTAGAGCTCATACAAAATTGATTAGGCAGCTTTTTTCCCTGGTGTATTGTTGTCTATGAAATATAGGGAAATTTCTTGAAGTTTTTTGTGCATGTTTCTTCCTTCATTTCTTGCATGTTTTTACCTTCATTTCTGGACTTTATATATTTTTAGCATACTCTCAAAAGAAGATTCTTTTTAAAAGAAATCCTAAAATAAAATATTTTCTAATGATGATTAAACATTTCACTAGATTCAAATTGGGTACTGACTTTTTTTTATTTTTTTTTCAATTATTTTCTTATTTTAAGGGAACTTTATGCATTTTTAAGTCTATGATTTTTTTTAAGTGGGAATAGAAGTTCAAGTTGTGTGAAACTTTATTTATTTATATATTTGAAGTGTTCATGGCTGTTGTGTTAATTAATGGTTTGGATTTGGTAAGGTTTGATGTTTTGGAATAGATGTGCATTTTTTTCTTCTCATAATAGATTAGTTCTTTTGTTTTGTCAATTGACTGCAGAGCTCATACAAAATTGATTAGATAGCTTTTTTTTTTTCATGCTGTAATTACTAATATAAAAAATAAAGATAAAAACCAAAGAAAACAAGAGCCAAAACCATTTTAAAAAAAGAAACAAGTGAAGCAACAAGTCTTCATTTCTCCTCCTCTCCTCTCATCTTCAATGGCACCCAGAACCAATGATGAATCCACACCACCAAGGGTGGCTATCACCAGCGCGATCATCATCGGTGCCGGCCCATCTAGCCTGGCAGTGATGGCATCACTTCAACGGCTCTCCGTGCCTTCCCTTCTCATCGAACGGTCAGATTCCATAGCCCACCTTTGGAACCACCAAGCCTATAACAAGCTCTCTCTCCACCTCCCCAAACACTTATGCCACCTCTCCCACCTACCCATGCCAAAGACCTTCCCAACATACCAACAAGGGCACAATTCATGTCATACCTCCTCTCCTACACCCAATCCTTCTCACTCAAGCGAATATTCAATTCCACCATCGTATCCGCCCGATTCGATCCGGTCGGGGTGGTTTGGAGGGTGGTCGTGGCGTAGGCTGGTGCGGGGAGGTGGAACATGAGTCTAGGTGGCTTGTTATGGCGATGGGGGAGAACACGGAGCCGGTGGTAGCGGCGGAGAAGGCCATGGGAGCATTGTTTTAGCCAACATTACAAAAAATCTGTCCACCATCTTCATTGAAAACCATTTCAAATCTTTACAAGAAATCTGTCTACCACTTCATTGAAATGTTTTTCATTTTTTTAAAAAAAATCATATATCTCACTATCTACAAATGTGAAATATAAATACTCAAATAAATTGAACGATTTCATTTTTAAAAATTCAAAATTTTTCAAATGAGTTATAAATCTCGTTACAGTGAGTGATAGCGACTTAGTGAGATACACGAGACTTCATTCGAGCATGTAAAAAGGACTAAAGTATAATAGATCTCAGAACCTTTTTCCCATTATGTATAAATGCATGTATGTACACACACTACATATATATACATGAGTACCATTATACTCAGTCATTTTTACTGTTCAAAATGCAGTCCTATATGCATTGCTAGAAATTCAGTGAAACATATGCACTGTGAGGCGAGATATATACCTTGTTAAATTTTTTATATATTTATTAAAAATAAATTTATTCAACTTAAAATAAAATAAAAAATATATATATATATATATATATATATATATATTTTTATCAAAGTATATACCTAGTCTAATATAAGGATGACCATGGGCCGGGTTCGGGCCGGACACGGGCCGGGCCTAAAGTCCAAAATCAGGCTCGCGCTTGCCCATAGCCAAGAACGGGCCAGGTCCAGGCTGCAGGAGAAATAAGAGAACCTCCTCCTTAAAACCCTGTCCCCCGCCATTTCCAAACCCTTCTATCTCCACATCTTCTGATCATCTTCACATAGGGTTTCCCATCCAAAAAAAAAAAAAAAAGAACAAACAAATTCAATCCATACTTCGACGAGACGGCAAGATGAGCACCGTCGATAAGATGCTGATAAAGGGCATCCGAAGCTTCGACCCGGAGAACAAGCACGTCGTCACCTTCTTCAAACCCCTAACCCTCATCGTCGGTCCCAACGGCGCCGGCAAAACTACCATCATCGAGTGTCTCAAGCTCTCCCTCACCGGCGAACTCCCTCCCAACACCAGGTCCGGCCAGAGCTTCATCCACGACCCCAAGGTATCCATCCCCACCAAAGCCTTCACTTTGAGGGATTTGTTGTATCGGTCGCTGAAATCGCTTGTTTTCAATTGGAATTGGGTGGAAGGTGTCGGGGGAGACGGAGACGAAGGCACAGATAAAGCTGAGGTTCAAGACGGCGGCGCGGAAGGACGTGGTCTGCGTCCGGTCGTTCCAGCTCACGCAGAAGGCATCGAAGATGGAGTACAAGGCCATCGAGAGCGTCCTCCAGACCATCAATCCCAACACCGGCGAGGTTCTTATCTCCTTCCCCCGCAATTCCACTTTTCCCACTCCATGTTTGCTTTTGTTTCATATTAAGAAATGTTTTATTTTTTTATTTATTAATCGGTAGGCATACGCCCTTGTATTCGAAGAACTATGCTCAGATTACATGAAATAAAGGAAAACAAAAGGTATATATAACGGGACACCATAGTAGAAGAGAAGTCTACAGGACGGGACACCCCTCGCCCTTCTACCAATTACCCCTGAATAACCAAACGACCCCTAACCAATTCGATTGACGTGGCCCCCGCACATAAATGTAGGGCTGACTCCCAAATGTTCTCCGTGTACGGCTACCACCTTTGAAGACTAGGTTGTTTCGTTCCAACCAAATAGACCATGCCACGGCGGGGATAAAACTATGAGAGGCTTTAGCTTGAATGCTCCGATCCCCAGTCACCCGCAATCTGAGCCCGGCTTCCCACAACCCCTTAATGGACGAAAAATCCAATTGCATCCTGGACGCCGAACCCAACAACCCCCACATGCCATGTTAAGAAATGTTGCCTCTTGAACAAAATGAAGACCAAGGATCTCTGAAGATACATACAAAAGAAAACATAATAAAGGGGAAAAAAAAGAAAAAACAAGGAGATACAAAAGAAAAAACAACCCTTTCCATAAAGCCCTCTTAATGGAATAGCTAGAATTCCCCTCCAATAAGAATGGATCCCCAAACACAACGAAGCCATGCGATTGCCACCCAAATATTTTCAATGTAAGTTCTCTTCTTTTGGAATATGCATTCGTTCCTTGCCAACCAAACAGAACAAAGGGAAAAAAGAAACAAAAAAGAGATACAAAATAAAAAAAGAACCCTTTCCATAAAGCCCTCTTAGTGGAATACCTAGAATTCCCCTCCAATAAGAAGAGACCCAAACACAAAGAAGCCCCATGATTGCTGCCCAAATATTTTCCAAAGTAAATTCTCACTCTTTCGGAATATGCAAGCCAAACATTGAGGAATTAGCCCAATGAACTTAGTTTTTTTTTGCTATGGTCTCCTTTTTTGACCCTTCTTTAGAAAAACACGTCTGGTCCCAAGTGCCTTGCCAATCTTTGACCAAACAATGGCGCTATGAGGACAACCAAAGAAGAGGTGATCATGGGTCTTCTCTTCATTCTTGCATTGTTCGCAAATTAAGTTGCCATCATTTTCCATTTCAAGTGATTTACCTTAATGATGAGCTTGTTGAGGGAGTGCAACCATATAATGCAACAAACATTCAACGGTGAAGAAGGTGCCCATATTTGGTGTGCCAACCAAGCTGTGGGGTTTTCTCTTGATCAAACCCTATTTAGTCTTTTGTGAAAAGGCTTCATGGAGAATCCATCTGGAGGAGAGCTATTTAAAATTACCATATCTTCATTTTCTAAGTCCAACTTTACCTCATGAAGTAATGTTAGGTGAAGGGTGACCTTTTCATTTCTACAACATTTAGATTTCTCTGGAAATGTGGACACCAAATAATAGAGTTGTTTCTACAAGTTAAGGAGTCACACAATAACTCATTTTTATTTGTGGCAATTAAAAAGAGGTTAGAGATTATGATGGGTTGAGTTTCGTTTCAAGTTTCGCAGACTCCGGTTGATTTATGTTTGCCTGTTTAGAAAACCCTTCTGTGATTTCTTTTACTGAGGATACTTTGAGTTGTTACTCCGTTACTTGATCACAGAAGATTTTGTATTCTTCATGGCTGCCAGTTGCTTTTGGGAACATTTTGATTTTATTTTATTCTTCATGTGTTTATTGGTTTTGTTTGGTTTTTGATGATCAAAGATGGAAAAATTCAAAATTCAATCATGGAAGTCATTGCAATTTCTTCTAGGTTGACAGTATTGTTGCGTGGTGATGTGTTATGTATTTTCTAGAATTGGTTATTTTAGTTGCTGCTTATTTTTGTCTGATGTGTGTTGCAGAAGGTCTGCCTCAGCTATAGATGTGCCGATATGGACAGGGAGATCCCCGCATTGATGGGCGTTTCAAAGGCCATTCTGGAGAATGTCATATTTGTCCACCAGGATGAATCCAACTGGCCCCTCCAAGACCCTTCGACCCTGAAGAAGAAGTTTGATGATATTTTCTCAGCCACTAGGTATTTTTTTGATGTGATTCAGCTCAAGTTTATCTAATTGATTAATTCTTGTGAGCATTAAGATAGAACTCATATCTGCAACTGACATAAAGAAATATAAGGTTTCTGATTAATGATATACAAAATCCTGTTGCACTAATTTTTAATTGGATTCTCTTTATTTTTTACTCTACAAACCACTAAAAGGGGGAGCTCAATTTGTGTTCTCAGCATCCAGGGCATTAATATGACACTAGTTTTACCTCAATTTAAAGCTAGAACTGAGTCATCTTTCAGTCAAGCAGTTGATATCATTATTATTGTTTGTTATCCAAACTGCAGTACCCCGCTCCTTATGTGTGCTACATTCTTACTTCTATTTTTTCGGATATCTGTCACCATATGGAAAGATCTACTGATTTATTACATGACTTTATCTGTGTCACTCATTGTCACTTCACATTTTGAGCCTTCATCTAGTTCAGCTATTGCCTGGACTAATTTTGACTAATATTAGTTTTACATCAGATACACAAAAGCCTTGGAGGTCATAAAGAAACTTCACAAGGATCAGGCCCACGAGATAAAGTCTTACAAACTGAAGTTGGATCATCTTCAAACTTTGAAGGATGCTGCATACAAGGTTATTTTACACTGACATGCTTTTATTTCACATATAATTTAGCTGGTTTCTGTGGCTGTCAACCTTAACATTCTCCATTTCTAATCTATTGAAATTTACGATATAATATTATAATCATAACCTATTTCTGTGGAAAGTTGCTGAAACACTGGTTTATACATGTTTTTTTTTTGAGCAAATGGTAAGCTTCCTACCCCAATTTTATTAAAGAAGGGTAAATGCCTGAATACAAAAAGCAAGACTCTTCAAAAACAAAGATATCCCGAAAAGGAAAGAACACCCAGCTCAGGGTGCAGAAGAGGTATCTACCAGCACCTCAACATACTTCCCAAAACAATACAACACGCTACTCCTCAGTCATAATACTAACCCTCAAGAACAACACACGGGTGGCCTTCGCAAAAAATCTCCCCCAATATTTAATGAACTTGGTAACTGATTCCCCAATATTTTCCAAATAAACCATTGTCCCCTTAAATATTACCTCAGTACGAATGAGCCATAGAGACCACACCACTGCTGGCACAAATGATTGATGGATAACATAAATGGAATCTCTCAGATATACAGAAAAAAGCAGTGCTTTTTTTTTTTTTGGGAGAAAAGTTGTTCTACTACTATATATTAAGAAGAAAAGGCAGTGTATTGATCTACTCATATTCATCTACGGACTATTGTTTATATCTGATAGAATAAACTTGGACTTTTAATGGTGATATTGTTTTTGTGAGGCTGATTTTTGCCCTTTCAGCTTGTGAGTTTACCTTAATAATTGTGTATGCGAGTGCCAATGTATATTTTTTTGTGCACACATTTTTTTTGTTCCTTTACTTTGGTGTCTCCATAGAATGATTGTCCAACAGGTCATCTGTTGTTACATTTCAGGATGGTCTTTAATAGACTTATTATGTACTTGCATGTTGACTTTTGAGGTCTTCCCCAAAATATGTGTGATTGCCTGGCTTGCACGTATGGACTTCCACAAGGGTGTTCCTACTTATTCACTTTGATAGAAGGTTTTCATCGATGGAAGGTGTAGCACCTGGAAATCAAGTCATTTCTGGCTGGGTAATATCTATGATGTCACTAAATCAATCAAACCATTTTCAATTACAAATCGACAAATAACCATCATCATCATCACAAAAATCTAATAAGAATACATCAGGATCATCCATAAATAAGGTCAAATATATAGATATGTAAACAGAAAGGCTAGCAGGCTAGCATGGAAGGAAATGAAAATAAAATCCTCCAAATATTACAGTCCTGTCAGTGTGTCTAGGACACTGCAGCTCAATACATAGACATAAAATAAATGATAAATGATAACCTACTCGAAGAAAAAGAGGAAGAAGATATTGCAACTAACAACAACCTGCACCAACTCTAATTGATAGTGCAACAACTTGCAACACCAGATCAATGTTAGTTTGAACATATCACATGAGGAGAGTGAGCTATGACATCAAGTGAATAAATCACTATATAACATTTCATATACAAGCAGGTATACAAAATAAAAACTATGATCAGAAATCATGCTCACAACCCCAAACTTGTCAAATCATGCAATTTTGAAAAGCATGCTCTAGGCCAACAATCTAATTTTAGGGTTCAGTTCAAAACCAATCCCCATCTATCTTATGACGCACAAGGGGAATATTTACCTACATGAAGGTCCAAGTCAGATGTTTATCAATGATCAGATCACACACTAATCAATATATATAAAAGACATTCCCTACAAAAATGTTGGTGTTGTACCTGAAACCACATGCCTACCGCACCCATGGGCCAACCAAACCTTTAGTATGTGCCAATGGGCCTGCCACACCAACTCTCCCAGGGCATATCACTATAGTGATGAGAAGCTAGAACATACCAAATTGTACTCATGCTGATGTCACCCACATGTCCTGGGATGCCATATCTACTCTACTAATACTGACGACAAATTCCAGCATGTCTGTTATCAGTTCAAAACATGCATTCATTTCCAATTCTTTTAATCAAATGCTTTCTGTTCTTTAGATCACATGCTGATATGTTATGCAAAATAGTCATGCATAAATATAACACATAAATGATACACTGGGAACTCATCAAAACATGCTAAGTAACAATATCATGAAGTAATGTTATGTAACTCATGATTAGTGAAATATATTCTTGTTTTTTTGCCTTTTTTATATAAAATATAGGATTACTGATTGCCATTCCACTAACCTTTGTCTTCATACAGCTCCGTGAAAGTATTGCTCAAGATCAGGAGAAAACTGAATCTATGAAAAACCAAATACAAGAGCTGGAAAGGAACATTCAAAATGTGGAGAATAAAATTCTGCAAACTGAAGCTACGTTGAAGGAGTTGCAAAGGATACAGGAACGGATTTCAACCAAAACTGCAGCTAGAAGCACTTTGTTTAACCAGCAGCAGAAACAATATGCTTCTCTTGTGGAGGAAAATGAAGGTTGGTTGATGCATAATACTCAATAGGCCTGCATCATATCTTACTTGTTGTGTATGTCGTGCACTTTCAGTTTTGAGTATGATGCAACATATCTTAGTTGTTAATGCATTCAATTACTAGTGATAGAGTTTGAAGTTCTTTTTTTATTATGTATATTTTAAATCATTCTGGCTCAGTTAGTGGGTCAGCAATTTATTTATTTGTGGCCAAAATCTGCAGCTAAACCTGTATATATGCACATGGACAGAATGCCTGCTTCCTGATTTACTATTGGGCCCAACCATTTTACTAATTGACCATGCTTTATTCTGTTAGATACTGATGAGGAGTTGAAGGAATGGCAGAACAAATTTGAAGAAAGGATCGCACAGTTACAATATAGAATTAACAAGCAGGAGAGGGAGATTAAAGATACAGAGGTTACGAGCTCTCTGCTTCAGCAAACAATTAATGATACTGTTCGAGAAATAGGAAAGCGTCAGCAGGAAGCCGATGTGTGTATGAAATTTATGTTTTCAGTTTTCACTTGGTAATTATTATGCACATCGTAAAATTTCAGTCCAAGGACTTTGTAATCTTTTTCAGGTTCATATGTCTGAGAGACGTGAACGGGACTTGACCTTTCAAAGGCTATTTTCCGTGCATAATCTTGGGCCCCTTCCTAACACCCCTTATACTGATGAAATGGCATTCAACTTTACAAATCGATTAAAGAGTAGGCTGATGGATCTTGAGAACAATTTACAGAGCAAAAAGGTGAACACAGTCTGGTTTTCCTGAATAATTCTATATTTTTTTGAACATTTTGGATATAAAAACTAATAAGTTTTTTCTTGTGTGTAGTGCGGTCATTTACTTGATTATACACTAATCATTCACTTTTTTTTTTTTTGAAGAAAACATAATATATACTTAATATACATTTATTTCTTTTGTTGTTGATGTTTTCCCCAAGATGCCTCTTGTACATAGCTATACAAGACAAAGGTGTGTGGGGTGCACCTTAATAGAAATAGAGATGGAGTGAAAAAGTCTAACCTAGAGCTGATAATTTTTGGGGGTGGGGGTGGGGTGGAGTTCTATTCTATAGTAAATGATATATATGACAGATCAGGTAATTCATTTGATTTCTTAGTGGGTGATGTTTATTCCAACCTCTCAATGTCTACTCTTTTCTTATTTTGTACCCTTCTGTCCAGCTTCACCACAACCTTCACTTCTCTTTAAAATGACGTGTCCGTCTTTATAGTTTTAATTTATGAAAAGGAATATAGGAGTTTCATATTAATGAAATGACATCCTTCGAACAAATGGAGACAAAGAATTTCCAAAAAGAAGGAAAAGAAACAAAAAAGGTAAGAAAAGAAACCCAGGACCCATTAACTATATCTTACTGGCTTCTCCACATATCCCCCAATGTGCTTGACCTCGAGCCCTACCACCTTCATTTATTAAAGAAATCTGGGATACAGTTCCATATCAGAAAAGGGGATCAAAACAGTAGATGAGCTGATATTTAAACAGCAAGGGAAAAAAAAGTAAAAAAGAAAAAATAGATGTAAACAAAGCAAAACAGAAAACCATAGCCCAAGACTAGGGCCACCAATCTCACTTCTTAATATCTGATCTCGCCTTGATCAAAGTATGTCCTCACGTAGCGCTTCACCCAATCTTTCAACCAAATAATGCTCTTCTAAACATTTTCAAATATGCGAATGACGTTCTTGAGGACCACCTCATTTCTTTTGAGCTAGCAACAACCTGCCGAAATGAAGATTTCAGACACCTTGACCTTAACCCTCCCATCCCAATTTGATTTATATTGACGATGTTTCTTAATGCATGTGTTTTGTGGATGGTGTAGTCTTGGTCAATTAAGATGGTGTATTTTTCAAAGTTCAATTTCACACTGATTTATACATATTTCGGAAAAATATATTTGATTTATATTGGGAACAACTAAAATACAATGGGATCTTTTTTTTTTTTAAGAAAAGATAGGAGATTAAAAAAATCCCCCGGATAGAAGGAGATGAGGGTTCTCCTTACAATATAAAGAGGAAGAAAGGAAGAGAGAGAAAATATTAAAGATGGGGTGAGGGAGGAACGGGGAGAACCCGACAAAAATCACTTCGCATCACCTCCCAAATCCCCCATAATAGAAGAAGAACCATCTCCCAAAATATAGCCACCCAATCTCTAAGGAAAGAGGAGATCATCGCCCACGTGTTTTCCAAATAGATTCGCCTTTGTTGGAAGACACTTACATTGTGCGTGAGCCAAATGCTCCAGCACACACATGTGGGACAAGCCATTGGAACTTAACTAGCTTGCTATGGTCACTGTGCTTTCATCTTTTCCGGAACCACCTCCACAGTCCACATGCTTTAAATGTCCTTGAAAGAAAAATGGGATCCAAGAATCTCGCCCACTTTCTCCCAAATCTTTTCGCTGAAGGAGCAACCGAATAAGAGATGGACACTAGTTTCTGCCTCCGAATCTTAAAATCCACAAATAATATTCCCATCATTATCCCATTTTGCGCTATGCTTGGTGAGGATTTTGTCAAGGAAGAGCAACCACATAAATACCCGAATCTTCAAAGGGGCAAGGGAGCCCCAAATAAGACTACCAAACCGGGAAGTATTAAGGTTTGTAAGAGTGTTCTTGTTAAGATTATTGTAAAAAGAATGCACGGAGAACCCGGAATGGGGAGCCAATTTCCAAACGGCATGGTCCTCCTCCAAATTCTATTCAACCTCTTGGAGGACTCAAGAGAGGTAAATTCCTCCGCCTCAAAGGTCATAACAGTATGCCAAAGCCTTGGAAGCCAAATGATGGAGTTTTCGCCACACATGAAAGAATCACATTATATCATCCTCGTCGAGAGCAATCCTGAAAATATTGTGGAAGAGAGAGGATCGAGAAGAACCATAGAGCCACACGTCCTTCCTAATAGGTGATCAGATCATGCAGTCATTCCCTCTTGTTGTGAGGTATTCGGTGTGGATGGCTGTGATGACTTCCAGATGGTGAAGGGTGGTGGTATCTATACTTCCCCAGCTCCTTAGCACCTGCGGACAGTTCTGATTGCTCAGGTTCTCACAGTATGGACAGTGGAGGGAGGGTGATGTTTGGCATGGGCTCACCATTATCCACAGGTGGTCTTAAAGAACGGTAGACTTAGGAGAGTATTTTACTTGTGTGTGTACCTCTCTCTCTCTCTCTCAAAAAAAAAAAAAAAACTTTCGTGAATGGTCGGATTATTATTATTTTGTTCTTTTGAAAGAAAGATTAGAGCAATCATATTAGAAACTGTTTCCCCTTGAACATGAGGAGATGATGGATCTCTGAACAAACAGAAATAAAGGAAAAAAAATCAAGATGAATAAAGCCTCCCCCCCTCCTGGGGAAAACAAATCCCATACAATGGTTCCAAACAACCCCCGTGGTTGGATTATTATCCATCCAATTTTCTGTACTAGATTTTTTCTTTCTATGTTAGACTTCTGGCTTGCTACTAACAAAGAATGCATTTTCAGAGATCAAATGACACAGAACTGAAAGTTCTTTGGGATTGCTACTTGGCAGCCGAAAATCAGTGCAGTGTGATAAAAGGTCAGAAGCAGGCTAAAAAGGAGACAAAGGTCTGTAGGTAGAGATGATTTGAAATGGACTATTCCAGTCCACTTAATTGAATTTCAGTTAATGCCTGCTATGAATATTTTTCAGGTAAAAGTTTTAGAACGCATGAAAGAAATAGCAGATGAGCTGGACCATGCAGAGCTTGATCTATCCAGTGTTGATCTGTCACGTTTGGATGAAAAAGAAAAAGCCCTGGTATATGATTAGCTCAAAACTTATAAAAAAGCCTATTAAATCTTTTTATTCTGCATCTGATCATTCTTATTGCTGGATTTTTGTTTTAGCAAATTGAAGTTGAAAGAAAGACCCATCAACTTGGAGACAGGGATTTCGATTCAAAAATAAATCAGATGCGCATTGAAATCACTAGCTTGGATAGAAAAATTAAAGATCTACATCGAGAAAAAGATGTCATAGCTAGTGATTCAGCAGATAGAGTCAAACTTGATTTAAAGAAGGACAGCTTGGAAATCTGTAAGAGAAGAATTAAAAAAATGTAAGCTTTATCCATATATTCTCTCTTTTCTTCTGCATTTGTTGTTTCAATAAAGTTTATGGTATTTGTAATGGTGCACGCGCAGTTATTATTATTGGAGTTATTGGATAGGCCTGTTGTTGGGCCTATTCCCGGAGGCCCGGGGGTTGGGGGGCAACGCCCCCCATGGGTATTTTGGTCTTTTTCTGTTTTAGGGTTTGTACATCTTGTAACTATATAAGGGACCTTTCGGCCTCCATTACGTAATACACATTATTCCATTTATTTCTTCTTGGTATCAGAGCCACAAAGAAACCCTAGGGTTTCACGATTTTTTTTTTTTTCCATCACGGGTCGTGGTGATCTCTATTATCTTTTCCTCTCGGGTCGAGATTTGAGGTTCGCAATGGACAAAACGCCGAAGGACCCCACGCCACTGTCGGGTGTGGAGATCAAGGACACCACCATTCCGTTAGGGCACAATTCTCATGCTCAACGGATTACCACCGTGCTTCTTGATGGACGAAATTATCCGTCCTGGTCGCGTTCTGTTCGATTATATTTGGGTAGTCGAGGTATGTCAGGCCTTCTTCTTGGCACCATTAACAAGCCAGCAGAAACCGATACGACTTTCAATCAGTGGGAGATCAACAACTGTACGGTTCTAGGTTGGCTTTTCAACTCCATGGAGACCCGGATCTACAATATGTTCATGTATCATGATACGGTCGACTCTCTATGGGCTGCGTTGAAGAAGACCTATGGTCATGCCAGGAATGACTCACGGATCTATGAGTTGTACAAGGATATTGCCCAGGCCACCCAAGGTACCCAATCAGTTACCGATTATTTTGGATTTCTGCAGGCTCGTTGGGAGGAACTTGCCCACTATGAGCCTCTCTCGGAGTTGCCTAAGGAGGCTGCCACGATTGTGGTTGGCCGACTACAACGCCAACAGACATATGCGTTTCTTATGGGCCTTCGATCAGAGTTCGAATCTCTTCGTGTTCAGATCTTGAATACCACACCACTTCCTTCTCTATTCGAGGCATTTGCTATTATTGAGGGTGATGAGCATCGCCGTCAGATCTCTTCCTCAGCGACCACTGGAACCCTCGGTGATCAGATGGCATTGGCGGCCACTTCTGGATATGACTCTCGCGGCCACGGGGATAGTGGTCGCGGTCGTGGTCGTGGACGTGGACGCGGCAATATTGTGACTTGTGGCCACTGTGGAAAAACAGGGCATGAAAAAGTCAGATGTTTTCTTCTGTACCCACACTTGATGCGATCTCGCAATGTTGGAGCTCCTTCGTCTGCCCCTCGTGCTGCTGTTGCTGATGCCTCAGTTCCGGGTGATGCCCCCTCTGCTCCATCTGGGTCCTTTGATATGCGTAATATTCAGAACCATATTGATGCTATGGTTCGGGAGAGTCTTGCCTCTCATGTCTCTCATGCTGGTCTCTCTAATGCTGGTCCAACATCCTCTGCTGCTTCTTCCTCTACCTCAGGTATCCCCTCCGCCTACCATGTTAACCAATCAGGGTCTCCTACTTGGGTCATTGATTCAGGCGCTACAGAACACATGTCTGGTGAGTCTCGATTGTTTGTTCCCTTGACATCACCTTCTATACACAGAGAGGTATGGCTCACTTACACCTGTCATCAGTAAGGGTACCGTTCCTTTATCTTCCTCTTTATCATTACACTCTGTGTTACATGTTCCCAATCTTGCTCTTAACCTTCTTTCTGTTAGCCAATTGACTAAGGCTTTGAACTGTTCAGTGACTTTTTACCCTGATCATTGCGTTTTTCAGGACCTGAGTACACGGAGGATTTTTGGCAAGGGGTATGAGAGAGATGGCCTTTACGTCTTCGGAGAACCACCCACCACGGCCCATGCTTCCATTTTGTCCACCGATCATTCGCATAGTTTTTCTTTACAATCTCTAGATTTATGGCATGCTCGTTTAGGACATGCCAATTTTCAGCATCTATGTTCTTTATTTCCTACTTTTCGCTCTTCATGTAAGACTCATAAATTTCAATGTGCTGTGTGTGAGCTTTCTAAACATACCCGTACTACTTATATTTCTCGCATGAATAAAGCTTCTGGGTTGTTTGATTTGATTCATTCTGATGTGTGGGGTCCCTCTCCTGTTACTGCTTTTGGTGGTCATAGATATTACTTGACATTCATTGATGATTTTTCTAGATATACTTGGGTTTATCTTCTTAAATCTCGGTCTGAGGTATCCTCTCAGTGTATTAATTTTTTACGCATGATTAAAACACAGTTTAACATTACTGTCAAGAGTATCAGGTCTGATAATGGGGGGGAGTATGTCTTGGATTCTTTTCGGTCTCATCTGAATGAGTTGGGAATCCTTCAACAGTTGACTTGTCCATATACACCTGAGCAGAATGGGGTGGCGGAACGCAAGAATCGTCATCTCATGAATGTGGTTCGTTGTCTCCTTCGAGGAATGAGTGTTCCAAAGTCCTATTGGAGTATGAGAGTCCTCACTGCCTTTTTGACTAATCGGACTCCCAGTCGTACTTTAGGAGGTCAAGTTCCCTTCCATGTTTTGTATCCTGGTCGTACTCTTTTCCCCATCACTCCTCGAGTCTTCGGGTGTACTTGTTTTGTTCAGGATAGGGGCCTTCACGCACCAAGCTTGATGATAAGTCTATACGTTGTGTTTTCCTTGGTTATTCCACCATGTCCAAAGGATATAGATGCTATGATCCTATTTCTCGGAGATTGTTCCATTCCCTTGATGTTACATTTTTTGAGGATGTGCCATATTTTTCTGACACGGTTCTGCAACATTCTTCTTCACCAGTTCGACCGGCATCATTTTTTCAGCCATTGCCTTTGCCACAGCCACGGCCACCACCACAGTCGTTCCATCCACAGTCATCACCACCACAGTCTCCTCTTATTGTATACACTCGTAGACCTCGACCACCTCTCTCTCCTGCTCACTTGTCGACATCCTCCTCGGACTCAGGTATATCCTCTTCCTTGATCACTCCATATTCTGTTTCTGATTTGCCTCCATCTGACTCTGATGTACCTATTGCTCTTCGCAAAGGTCGTCGGAGTTGTGTCACTGCTCATCCTCTTGCCCAGTTTGTTTCTTATCAGGGACTTTCAGATTCCTACAGAGCTTACCTAGCTGCTACATCGTCTATCCGTATTCCTCGTACTGTAATTGAGGCATTACAGGATCCTCTTTGGACCGCCGCTATGACCGCAGAGATGGATGCCTTGCAGAAAAATCATACGTGGGCGTTAGTTGATCTTCCACCAGGGGAGAGAACTGTTGGTTGTCGATGGGTTTTCACAGTAAAATACAAGGCTGATGGGGCTGTTGAGCGCTATAAGGCACGCCTTGTTGCAAAAGGTTTCACTCAGACTCCAGGGAAGGATTTCCATGCTACATTTGCTCCTGTTGCCAAGCTGACTACTGTTCGGCTTCTTGTCTCTCTTGCTGCTTGTCACAACTGGCCTCTTCATCAGATGGATGTGAAGAATGCTTTTCTTCATGGCGACTTGACAGAGAAAATTTATATGGATCCTCCGCCTGGTTTTCGTCTTCAGGGGGAGTATTCCGGGAAGGTCTGTCTTCTTCTCAAGTCTCTATATGGACTGAAGCAATCACCGAGAGCATGGTTTCAAAGATTCAGTGTAATCATTCTCTCTCTTGGATTCACTCGTTGTCATGCTGATCATACTTGCTTCATTCGTCGAAGTAATGGACGGTGCACCATTGTTCTAGTTTACGTGGATGATATCATTATCACAGGAGATGATGCTGATTACATTGTTAGAGTGAAGACTGAGCTTGGACATGCGTTTGATGTGAAGGATTTAGGTCCTCTTCGGTATTTTTTGGGGATTGAGATTGCTCGCTCACGCCATGGTATTTCACTCTCCCAGCGAAAATACACTCTTGACCTTCTTGAGGATACCGGTATGCTTGGATGTCGCCCTGCCACTTCTCCTATGGACCAGAACCATCGCCTTCATGTTGAATCAGGCGACCTTCTACCAGATCCTTCTTTGTATCAGCGTCTAGTGGGACGTTTGATTTACTTGACGAATACTAGACCTGATTTGACTTTTGCTGTCAGCGTGGTGAGTCAATTCATGCATGCTCCACGGACTTCTCACCTAGATGCTGTTTACCGGATTCTTCGATACTTGAAGTCATGCCCAGGTCTTGGCTTATTCTATGCTACTAGTGCTCAGCCTATCATTTCTTGTTACACTGATGCAGATTATGCTGGTTCACTCACTGATCGTCGATCCACCTCCGGTTTCTGTACTTTCCATGGGGACAACCTTATTTCTTGGAAAAGTAAAAAACAGAGTGTTGTCTCTCGTTCTTCTGCTGAGGCAGAATATCGTGCCATGGCCCAAGGCACATGTGAGATCATTTGGTTGCGCTCTCTTTTGACAGAGTTGGGATTCCCTGTAGCTGATTCATCTACTTTGTTTTGTGATAACCGATCTGCCATTATGCTTGCCTCAGACTCAGTTCTTCATGAGCGGACCAAACACATTGAGGTTGACATTCACTTTCTTCGAGAGAAAGTACAGTCAGGCGCCATTGACACAACATTTGTCTCTTCCAATGAGCAACTTGCTGATATGTTCACCAAGTCCGTTGATCCCTCTGTTCTTCGTTCTAGCTTGATTGATATCTTCGCTCCAACTTGACGGGAGTATTGGAGTTATTGGATAGGCCTGTTGTTGGGCCTATTCCCGGAGGCCCAGGGGTTGGGGGGCGTTGGGGGGCAACGCCCCTCCGGGCCGGAGGGAATAGCCCCAACACCATGCCTACGTGGGGAATCGCCGATTGTGGGCGTACGGGGGTTTGGGGGCAGCGCCCCCGACTTGAATTTTTGTCATGGGTATTTTGGTCTTTTTCTGTTTTAGAGTTTGTACATCTTGTAACTATATAAGGGACCTTTCGGCCTCCATTACGTAATACACATTATTCCTTTTATTTCTTCTATTATTATGTTGCTGTATTAACATTTTTTGTGGGTTTATTGTTTTAACATGTGCAACTTCAACTTTCAGAATGGACGAATGCAAGGATAAAATAAGATCTGTTTTGAAGGGGAGGCTTCCTCCTGATGAGCATCTGAAGAAGGAGATCAGCCATGCCCTCGGGTTGTTCCTTGCCCTACCTCTAACTTTCTGATACATTATAGAAATTTAGCTTAATGTCATTTTTAAAGTGTGAGCCAGGATTATGCTTCTTCCTATTATTCTTTCTGATTCATAATATCTTCTCGACCTTTTCCTACCTGCGAAATGCTGCTTTTTTAATGGTTTCTGAGATTATTCATTTAATTTCTTTGCTGTAACTTCTGTCTAAAGCTTGAGTTCATCTAGCCTCTTCAAAAATAAACACCGTTACTGTTATTTCTGTCACAACCTTCGATGTGTATATATGTCAGTGAGTCATGTGACATATTATTAGTCAATAGGAAAAGAGAGTAAGAGATGTTAATTGGTATGGTTTGATAGTAAGGTATCCTAAAAGCAGATGGTCACTATAGAAATATTCTTGACCAATGTCCAACTCAAACCTTTTGTTGTTTCACCTTCTAGAGGATAGAAATAGCTTGGAAAATGCTGATTAGAATGCTGGTGAATGAATTTTATAATGGCTAGTTTTGTTGGTCTGTTGAAGCATCAGAAAAATTGCATAACAGATTATGTGGGCACTGGGCAGAGCAGTAGATCCTCGCCAAATGACGTCAGGGACGCATATTGGTCTAACAAGCAAAATTGGTTAATGAGCATAGTTGGTGCAAAATCCTGACATTCATGATAGTCGGAACAAAACCTTGTGATAATGAAATGTGCCATAATTATGCTACTGAATGAAATCAATAATCCCAAATTTGAATTATTGACACTGATTCAAGGCATGTAATGTCTGTTCTATCCTTGCCATGCCAGATTTCTTTAGAATGCAAAGAAAAGGTTTAGGAGCAACTGAGCAAGAAAGGAAAAGGAAGGATACAATTACCAATGCAAAAGAGTGTTACATAGAGAATTTGTGCGCCAGTTTGGTGTTCCCTCATAGGTGGTGGTAGGCTCATACTTTGTGCTGATAAGATTTCCATTGAAAGGTGGTTTTTCTTTGTGGAGTGGGGTGGGGGATATCACCTATATCTCACACACAATTTTATCCATTTCTTTTCTTCTTTTCCTATTTATATATTGTATCAACGGCTGTTTTCCAGTTTGATGTTATTGGGGCAGCCATCCCCCCACCCCAAACAAAAAACAAAAGCGAAAAAAGAAAACAAAATGAGATCAATTCTTAATTTTACCCTCTAATACTTCAGTAGAGGGTGAATGCTTTTGATCATGTTGGAGTCCCTGAAATCATCGAGGTCTAGGCAGCTGTTCATGCAATAGTATTATAGTAGTTGCTTCAACTTACACCTGAATTTTAGAAGATCCGAACAACTCGATCTGAGATAAAGGGGGAAGATGGTATTACTTACCAATGAGAGTGGGGAGGAAGGATTATATTTCCACTGATAGAGTTAGCTTCTTAGTTCTTTGGTAATAAGTCAAAGTCACCCTAATATCTCGTTCAATTTTTTGTTTGTCTTTGAAGAGTATTGACCATAACACTGACTGGTAATATGTGGTTTTGTAGATGTGAGATTATCAATGGGTTACATATAAAATATAAATAGATGATTCTGTCAAACGACACTTTTGATAATTTTCACCAGTACTTATCATGTGTTTTAGTGCAATACCACATTTAGAGTGTTTATTCCACAAGACATGCCATCCTATTTAAACTAATTGGTTTTTCTTTGGTCAGATCAGGTTCCGGGGTAGTTTGCTGCATTTTTTGGACATCCATTTTCCTAATTAGCCAGTATGCATTTGACATTTCACCCTGGAAGTGAAATAAAAGAAAAAGAAGTGCCACAATGCGTAGATCCAAAGGTTTGAAAGGAGGTTAGCAGGTTGAAAAGAGAGATGTTCGAGTATGGTTGTAGGAGTTTCTCCTAAAATGGATCCTCTGTAACATTCCTATAATTTTTATTTCATTATTCCCTCATCCTAAAAGATGCCATCAACAAACTTGGTGGAGTTGGTAGTGGTGAAGGAAATGAGATGAAAATGAAGTTTTGCCTGGCTGGTTAGGTTTCTGTTCACTCTAGGAAGTCACATGGGGCATAGGATGTTGGAAATCAGATGCTTTAAAAATCAATCTGGGTGAAGGTAATAAAGGAAGGTAGTATGTGGATGTAGAAAAATTTGAACCATTCCAAAGGAAAGGTGCACAAGCTGGACAGATGGCTTGAGGGAGATCCTCTATACTGCATTTCCACTGTTCTTCATTGTTGTGGCTGACTAAGATGATGACTGACAAGTTATTAGACCTTCCAAATGGGCAGGTATTCATGGAATCGTGTTCTAGAATTAGAAGGAACATTAGGGAAAGACAACTGGAGGTACAAATGCTTCTGTGGTTGTTTTTTAGCTTTATGAAGAATTTTTTTTTTACTTCTCAATAAGAAAACAAAGAAATTTACAATTAAATCCTTTTACTCGGTGATGCTGGATGCCAGGGAACCGGGCAGCTAACTGGGACAGGGAATAAAATTAAGGAGATTTAAGGAGTGAAATCTCTTCTTATGAATACAAATTTTCATGTGTTTAGTGTAATGTCTTCACTATAAGAAAATAGAGAAAGATGGAAGAAAGATTGGAACACTCTTTATGTCTTGTAAAGGAAGTTTCAGACAATGAACAATCTTTTGGTTAAGTATTGCTTCTAACAAGATATTTGGAGTAAACTGAATAAATTCTGGGGAAGATATGTGAGCTTAATGTGTGGGAGCTTTTCTATTTTCAATAAAAAGAAAAACATGAGCTCTATGTGGATGTTCATTCAGCTAATCTGCATGCAATGGGCAGGGATATATGGATTACAAGAAGTGAAAATAAAGTCAGGGGATGTGGATAATACATGGGAAGAATTCCCCTAGGGCTTCTGATAAACATAATATGGGGCCATGCAATATTGTTCGGGATGTCACGCCCCGGGCGTCCCCGGTACGCGGCAAGTGTATATATAATATCAGAATCTACACAGGAGGTCAATAATATATCATACACAAGCAACCAACATGACACACAGACAACAAAAGCAGGGCTGACATGATATATACACCAAATGCGGATAACTAAAAAACTGAATCTGTAATCAAAACGCACTACAGACTCTATACATAATCACATGTCCTGTGAGAGCCAATATACATACAAAGACATCCAAATACATCCATACGCGTGCCCAAGCACGGAAAATAATACATACTGGTACAAGGGATGCTGATAGTCTCTGCAACTCGCGGGACGTGGCGCTACTCCGCTACTGATGAAGTCCCTCGGGGAGCTCCTCCTCCAGATCCGACTCAGATGACACTGTAGAAAAAGATTATGCGAGGGTGAGCCACACGCTCAGTGAACGGCACAACCCATGCATCACAGACAATATTGACTTCAACCAGAAAATCCTTATCCTCCACAACACATTATCAAGCCACAACAATGATATCAACACTCAAGCCGTGGGTCGCTCGATCGCTAACCCACTACACCCTCACCCTCACCCTTCAATGGGCGACAAAGGATATTGGGACTGGCTATACCAAACCAGCGGGTCGCTTCCGCCAACCCGCTACACCCTCACCCTCACCCCTCAATGGGTGACATAGGATATTGGGACTAACTGCACCAAAAACAACGGGTCGCTTCCGCCTACCCGCTACACCCTCACCCTCACCCTTCAACGGGTGACATAGGATTTTGGGACTTACAATCCAGTGGGTCGCCACATCGCCGGCCCACCATACCCTCACCCTCACCTTTCAACAGGTGACATAGGCTCTTGGGACTGACTAGGCTGTTGGTCACCCTTGGTCCACCGATAGTCTCTCCTCACTCCGCGGTTGTTTGGCCACTCCCATGTTCAGCACAGTCCTTCATCAAACCAGGAGGCGCTTACTAGTGGGAGCCCCTGCACGGGACAACCTGTCTAACGCCGAGGTAGTCTCTAACGGATCCAACGCAGGGCAACAGAACAGCCTATCCATCGCATATGATCCACTCGGATCCGCAAACAACACGTCATAACAACTCTAACGTTCTGAATTCCTCAGAACCCACCAGGGCGCATAACTACGATGCGGGGAACATGCATAAGGTTATAACAGGGTGGAATATCGTTGGGGAAAGAAACTCGGGAGGGCAGCGTGAGTTCCCGCTATAGGACACCCCGACAACCAAACAAGGAACACGGTGTACCCTAACCCGGGTCTCACCGCTGTCCTCGCAAGGCCCCTCCCCTATAATATTCACTATAACATGCAATTTAACAAGTACTAGCATTTAATTTAATAAATAAACTAGTAGGGCACATGCATCGGCCGGGCTTCCTAACATGGAACCAGGGAACATGCTGCATGGCTCATATACATATCCTAAGGGTGCAAGTCCCTAACATGCAAGGTCTAGGGTAACATGCATTCTACAAGTAAATCACGCTACATGATATACATATTACACATGGTCAATATTTATCCATGGTGCCCCAGGAGAGGTCGGTATACGCCCAAGTGCGTATAACACCTCTCTACTGGGTTGGATTGTCCCACTCACCAGAACTCGGGTCGACGCGCGACCGTCCGTCGAGATCTGCAAGATAGGGTATTACTTGGTAAGTATAAATCCACAAATATTATTTAAATACGCGAATAAATACCCCAAAACCCCAAATCAAATACTCAACACCCTCGGCAACCACCCGCACGGCCACCCGACCACCCGGGTGCACCGCCGCGCTTCAACCCGCGCACTCCGCGCACCGCCCGGGGCACCGCGCGTCCACCGAGCCCAGCCGCGGCAGTCCGCACGCGCCCCGCACGCCGTGCGCTGGCCCGCGAGCACCCCGCGCGCCCCCGCACGCAGTGCCCCGCCTCGCGCGCACCCCGCGCGCACCTCCTCCACCTCGCCGCACCTCGCGCGCACCTCGCACACCTTGCCGCACCTCGCGCGCACCTCGCACGCCCCTCGCCGCACCTCGCCGCGCTTCGCGCGCACCACCGCGGCCTCTCCGCGCCCTCCGCGCACCGCCACGGCCTCGCCGCGGCCTCCGCGCACCACCACGCACTCGCCGCGGCCTCCGCGCATCGCCACGGCCTCGGCCACCTCGCGCACGCACGCCTCCGCTGCCTCAGCCACCTCGCGCACGCACGCCTCCGCTGCCTCAGCCACCTCGCGCGCCCGCGCGACCTGCTCCACGCGCGCCAGCCGCCCAGCACCCGCCTCTGCTCGCCCAGCACCGGCGCCCTGCACCAGGCCCGCGCGCCCTCGCGCGCACGCCGCGCGCCCGCGCACGCACGCGCGCCTGCCCGCGCGCACCCGACCTGGCGCCGCCCGGGGCTGCTGCTGCTGCTGCTGCTTGGCCCGGACGACCTGCCGCAGCCCGAGCGCCACCACCACTACCCGAGACCACCCAAACCACCTTCCAACCACCCCCGACCGCCCTCCGACGACCCCCACAGCCTCCGACCACCCCCAAACACAAAAAACCCCTCCCTACCATTCATCTAAGCAAGAAAAAGGAGGGAAAGAAGGCTTACCGAGGGGAGGGAGCGAAGTCCGGACGCTCTCCACGCGCCGAAACCCTTCCCAAAAGCCTTCTCACGCCCCGATCTAGCTCCACCACCAATATGGGCCAAAACAGAGGAGAGAGAGGGGAGGTCGGGGAGGCTAAAGTCGTCGGAATTCGGATTTGAAGACACCGGTGTGTAGATCGGGACCCGATCTACACTTCCCGTGCTTTGGGTTTTCGATTTCGAGGGGTCTAGGGGGCTCAAACGGAAGAAAATCGGAGGAGAGGAGAGAGAGAGGCTAGTCGGGAAGATGATGAATAGTGTAGGGGTGATTTTCGATTTCTTTTAAGTAGAGCGCGACTTAAAAACCCGGATACGCCCCGGAACTGGAAAATTTTTGCAAACGATGCCAGAATTCGATGAAATTTTCGTGAGAGGTCAGAAATGGCACCAGGACACCAAATATGCAGTTAGATTTCCAATCGGAGTCCTCTAACTCAGGACAATAGCTAACAGTCCAAAAATACGCGGTTCCGATCGAAAAACCGGTAAAAACCGAAAACTGCCAGAACGCTCTAACGGTTACCAACAGGTTAAAAGTGACACATATATAACATTATTCCCCCCTTAGGAAATTTTGTCCCCAAAATTCGCCAAAAACATCTAGGAGGGGAAAAGATGTGGATACACGTCACACCTGGCATCCATGAGCTCTCAAGTGTCCTTAACACCGGAACGGTGCTGCCATCGCACCTCGACCAACTAAACGGTCTTCGTGCAGAGCCTCCTCACGCGGCGGTCCATGATCACAATCGACTGCTCCACGAATGACTGTCCGGCTCAGAGACGAGCGGCTCGAACGGGATGACGTGAGCAGGATCGTGGACACAGCCTTTCCCAACTGCGAACCCACCCCTCCAAGACGGAAGGGTAAGAATTGGCGCTGAGGTGAGCCTCCGAGTAAACTCCAGGAAGCTCTCCTCGCAAGACGGGGACCACTCGAACCGGACATCCTTCCAAGTAAGGCGGTTAAGAGGAACAGCTATCTTCGAGAGACCCTCGTCAAGCTTCCTGCAATAACCCGCCAAACTCGGGAAGCTCCGAATCCTAGCAGGGTTCGACGGTCGACGCCAATAAGACGCGACGAGCGTCTTGCCCGGGTCCACAGATATTCCTTTACCAGAAATCACCCAGCCCAAAAGGCCTTAACCACCAACCAAACTCACACCTAATCTTTCATCCATCACCAGCTGATGCTTCCAGGGTATCCCTTGACTGGGAAAAGAACCTTGGGAGGGCAGCATGAGGTCCCAATATAGGATACCCCGACAACCAAACAAGGAACACGAAGTACCCTAGCTCGGGTCTCAACGCTGACCTCACGCGGCCCCTTAAACCAGAAAAGGAACACTAGAAGAAGACATCATTCTTAAAGAACATTACCAACCTCACCGGATCATCTACATCTAGATAATCACCCACCGACATCCTTCCACATCCATCTCAAGACCGAACCCATCCTCCGTGGGAATGGTCGAACAGCAATTTGGGTCACGAGGCGACGCGTCTTTGTCTCATCCACACCCTCACTCCCATCAGGAGACATATTGGGACTTTGGGAGAGATTTAGACTGTTCTCCACCGCCGGTCCACCGGTAGCCTCTCCTCCACACCGTAGGCCGCCTGGTCCGCTCCCACAATTCAGCACAGTCCTTCTACCAAATCAGGAGGTGCCTACTGAGGGGAGCCCTCTGTCAGGAAGGCCTCTCTAACGCTGAGGAGTCCCTACTAGGGTCCAACGAAGGGGAGAACAATTCCGTACTCGCGACACCATCCATTTCAGGACTGAACCCAACATCATCGGGAACGGTCGAATAAACCATTTGGTCACGAGCGACCCGCCTTCGCCTCATCCACACCCTCACTCCCGAAAGGAGACATTTTGGGACTTTGGGAGAGACTTAGACTGCTCTCTACCCTTGGTCCACCGGTAGCCTCTCCCCGCTCCGTAGCTCGCCTGGTCCTCTGACCGGGAGCCTGTCTAACGCCGGGGCTGTACTACACGGATCCGACGAAGGGGAGAGCGATTCCACGCTCGCGACACCATTCCATAATCCATTTCCGGATTAGCCCCTACCTGACATACTCCCACGATCAGTACCCCTCCGACTGCATCGGCGGTACCTACGGATGAGAGCCTCCTGCCAGGACGGCTACAACCCGGCTTCCTTAACCCAAACAACCATTCTTGATTCTCACTCATCCATTAATCCATTCCCGGATTAGCCCCTACCTGACATACTCCCACGATCAGTACCCCTCCGACTGCATCGGCGGTACCTACGGATGAGAGCCTCCTGCCAGGACGGCTACAACCCGGCCTCTTTAACTCGAACAACCACATTTATTACCCGCTCAACAAGATAACACACACATGCTTAACAGCAACCAACACACATACATATTCATTCACAGAGAGCTAGGGAACCAGGACATTACCTCGAACAATGACGCCCGAAACCCGCGCCTCCTCGGCCGAAAGCGCTGCAACCCCGCCTTGAACAAACTGCGGCAGAGGAGCAAGAGCACGCCCCGCCGGCTGCCGCTGCTGAGGTAGCACACGGGGTCGGCCAGCATCAGGGCAATTGGATCTGATATGCCCGATGCGCTGACAATGGAAGCAACGCCGCCTCTCAGGTCGCCGGGACTGGATGGGCACTGCCGCAATGGGTGCTGGATCCCACTCTGGCACCACATCTGCTGGAGGAGAGGCAGCCGCTGACTGATCGAAACGGGGCCTCCTCCTCTTGCGCTGCCCCTGGTCCCGACTCCCGGAAGGACCCTGATCTGCAGAAAAGGTCGGAACCCCACCGATGATTCCGAGGTCTCGCTCGATTGTCTTCGCCCGAGACACCAAGTCCGAGAACCTCGAGAAAGCATGGGAGGAGACATGCACCCGAATGGCGCTGCAGAGACCCAACTCGAAACGGCGGCACCGCGCCTCTTCGTCCATCACCAAAGCTGGAGCGAATCGGGATAGCCTCGTGAAGCGCGTGGAGTAGTCGGCGACAGACATAGAGCCCTGCGTCAACCGCACAAACTCCTGCACCACGATCTGCTGCGCCGAGAACGGGAAGTACTCCTCCAGAAAATACCTCCGGAATCCTGCCCAAGAAAGCTGCTCCACTCCCTCTGGAATGTCCACCACTCGGGTAGCCCACCAGTCGGCAGCGCTACCCTTCAGCAAGAAGGTGGCCAGGGAGACTCGCTGGCGATCGGTGCAAAGCATGGTCGAGAAGATCACCTCCACCTCCATCAACCATCGCTCTGGGGCAAGGGGATCCGCCAACTGGCCATAGAACTCGGGAGGGTGGAGCTTCAGAAAGGCTGCGAGACTACACTGCTGCACCCGCGCTGCAGCCTCTAGTCCCACCTCCCTCGCCAGGGGATCCTGAACCCTCGCCGCTGGAATCACCACGGAGACTGGGGGTACTTCGGGTACCACAGACGGATCTGCTACCAAGGGGACCTGTGGAACTGCATCACGGGCCGCCCTCAGCTCCCGGATCTCCCGCGTCTGCTCTACCAACGCTCTGGTCTGCGCCTCCAGTGCCTTGATCCGAGTCTCCACCGAATCCGCTGTCCAAGCGAACGCACGTTCCCGTGCGGGAGGCTCCTGCGCCGATCCTGGCCTCACAGCCGTGGACTCTCCAGTAGCATCCTCGCCTCTAGCAGGTCCGAAAACCTCCAAAGGTCGAGAGGGACCATGTCCGCGCCGTCCTCCACGAGGAGACATATCAGCAATCCTAAGAAAACCAGACACTAGGATCAGAATACTCATATCAAAATCCTAGGACTCATCTCTACGAAAGAAGACCATTGGCTCTGACAGGACCAGGCTCTGATACCACCAATTTGTCACGCCCCGGGCGTCCCCGGTACGCGGCAAGTGTATATATAATATCAGAATCTACACAGGAGGTCAATAATATATCATACACAAGCAACCAACATGACACACAGACAACAAAAGCAGGGCTGACATGATATATACACCAAATGCGGATAACTAAAAACTGAATCTGTAATCAAAACGCACTACAGACTCCATACATAATCACATGTCCTGTGAGAGCCAATATACATACAAAGACATCCAAATACATCCATACGCGTGCCCAAGCACGGAAAATAATACATACTGGTACAAGGGATGCTGATAGTCTCTGCAACTCGCGGGACGTGGCGCTACTCCGCTACTGATGAAGTCCCTCGGGGAGCTCCTCCTCCAGATCCGACTCAGATGACACTGTAGAAAAAGATTATGCGAGGGGTGAGCCACACGCTCAGTGAACGGCACAACCCATGCATCACAGACAATATTGACTTCAACCAGAAAATCCTTATCCTCCACAACACATTATCAAGCCACAACAATGATATCAACAACTCAAGCCGTGGGTCGCTCGATCGCTAACCCACTACACCCTCACCCTCACCCTTCAATGGGCGACAAAGGATATTGGGACTGGCTATACCAAACCAGCGGGTCGCTTCCGCCTACCCGCTACACCCTCACCCTCACCCTTCAATGGGTGACATAGGATATTGGGACTAACTGCACCAAAAACAACGGGTCGCTTCCGCCTACCCGCTACACCCTCACCCTCACCCTTCAACGGGTGACATAGGATTTTGGGACTTACAATCCAGTGGGTCGCCACATCGCCGGCCCACCATACCCTCACCCTCACCTTTCAACAGGTGACATAGGCTCTTGGGACTGACTAGGCTGTTGGTCACCCTTGGTCCACCGATAGTCTCTCCTCACTCCGCGGTTGTTTGGCCACTCCCATGTTCAGCACAGTCCTTCATCAAACCAGGAGGCGCCTACTAGTGGGAGCCCCTGCACGGGACAACCTGTCTAACGCCGAGGTAGTCTCTAACGGATCCAACGCAGGGCAACAGGACAGCCTATCCATCGCATATGATCCACTCGGATCCGCAGACAACACGTCATAACAACTCTAACGTTCTGAATTCCTCAGAACCCACCAGGGCGCATAACTACGATGCGGGGAACATGCATAAGGTTATAACAGGGTGGAATATCGTTGGGGAAAGAAACTCGGGAGGGCAGCGTGAGTTCCCGCTATAGGACACCCCGACAACCAAACAAGGAACACGGTGTACCCTAACCCGGGTCTCACCGCTGTCCTCGCAAGGCCCCTCCCCTATAATATTCACTATAACATGCAATTTAACAAGTACTAGCATTTAATTTAATAAATAAACTAGTAGGGCACATGCATCGGCCGGGCTTCCTAACATGGAACCAGGGAACATGCTGCATGGCTCATATACATATCCTAAGGGTGCAAGTCCCTAACATGCAAGGTCTAGGGTAACATGCATTCTACAAGTAAATCACGCTCGCATGATATACATATTACACATGGTCAATATTTATCCATGGTGCCCCAGGAGAGGTCGGTATACGCCCAAGTGCGTATAACACCTCTCTACTGGGTTGGATTGTCCCACTCACCAGAACTCGGGTCGACGCGCGACCGTCCGTCGAGATCTGCAAGACAGGGTATTACTTGGTAAGTATAAATCCACAAATATCATTTAAATACGCGAATAAATACCCCAAAACCCCAAATCAAATACCCAACACCCTCGGTAACCACCCGCACGGCCACCCGACCGCCCGGGTGCACCGCCGCGCTTCAGCCCGCGCACTCCGCGCACCGCCCGGGGCACCGCGCGTCCACCGAGCCCAGCCGCGGCAGTCCGCACGCGCCCCGCACGCCGTGCGCTGGCCCGCGAGCACCCCGCGCGCCCCCGCACGCAGTGCCCCGCCTCGCGCGCACCCCGCGCGCACCTCCTCCACCTCGCCGCACCTCGCGCGCACCTCGCACACCTTGCCGCACCTCGCGCGCACCTCGCACGCCCCTCGCCGCACCTCGCCGCGCTTCGCGCGCACCACCGCGGCCTCTCCGCGCCCTCCGCGCACCGCCACGGCCTCGCCGCGGCCTCCGCGCACCACCACGCACTCGCCGCGGCCTCCGCGCATCGCCACGGCCTCGGCCACCTCGCGCACGCACGCCTCCGCTGCCTCAGCCACCTCGCGCACGCACGCCTCCGCTGCCTCAGCCACCTCGCGCGCCCGCGCGACCTGCTCCACGCGCGCCAGCCGCCCAGCACCCGCCTCTGCTCGCCCAGCACCGGCGCCCTGCACCAGGCCCGCGCGCCCTCGCGCGCACGCCGCGCGCCCGCGCACGCACGCGCGCCTGCCCGCGCGCACCCGACCTGGCGCCGCCCGGGGCTGCTGCTGCTGCTGCTGCTTGGCCCGGACGACCTGCCGCAGCCCGAGCGCCACCACCACTACCCGAGACCACCCAAACCACCTTCCAACCACCCCCGACCGCCCTCCGACGACCCCCACAGCCTCCGACCACCCCCAAACACAAAAACCCCTCCCTACCATTCATCTAAGCAAGAAAAAGGAGGGAAAGAAGGCTTACCGAGGGGAGGGAGCGAAGTCCGGACGCTCTCCACGCGCCGAAACCCTTCCCAAAAGCCTTCTCACGCCCCGATCTAGCTCCACCACCAAAATGGGCCAAAACAGAGGAGAGAGAGGGGAGGTCGGGGAGGCTAAAGTCGTCGGAATTCGGATTTGAAGACACCGGTGTGTAGATCGGGACCCGATCTACACTTCCCGTGCTTTGGGTTTTCGATTTCGAGGGGTGTAAGGCGCTCGAACGGAAGAAAATCGGAGGAGGGGAGAGAGAGAGGCTAGTCGGGAAGATGATGAATAGTGTAGGGGTGATTTTCGATTTCTTTTAAGTAGAGCGCGACTTAAAAACCCGGATACGCCCCGGAACTGGAAAATTTTTGCAAACGATGCCAGAATTCGATGAAATTTTCGTGAGAGGTCAGAAATGGCACCAGGACACCAAATATGCAGTTAGATTTTCAATCGGAGTCCTCTAACTCAGGACAATAGCTAACAGTCCAAAAATACGCGGTTCCGATCGAAAAACCGGTAAAAACCGAAAACTGCCAGAACGCTCTAACGGTTACCAACAGGTTAAAAGTGACACATATATAACATTATTCCCCCCTTAGGAAATTTTGTCCCCAAAATTCGCCAAAAACATCTAGGAGGGGAAAAGATGTGGATACACGTCACACCTGGCATCCATGAGCTCTCAAGTGTCCTTAACACCGGAACGGTGCTGCCATCGCACCTCGACCAACTAAACGGTCTTCGTGCAGAGCCTCCTCACGCGGCGGTCCATGATCACAATCGACTGCTCCACGAATGACTGTCCGGCTCAGAGACGAGCGGCTCGAACGGGATGACGTGAGCAGGATCGTGGACACAGCCTTTCCCAACTGCGAACCCACCCCTCCAAGACGGAAGGGTAAGAATTGGCGCTGAGGTGAGCCTAGTAAACTCCAGGAAGCTCTCCTCGCAAGAAGGGGACCACTCGAACCGGACATCCTTCCAAGTAAGGCGGTTAAGAGGAACAGCTATCTTCGAGAGACCCTCGTCAAGCTTCCTGCAATAACCCGCCAAACTCGGGAAGCTCCGAATCCTAGCAGGGTTCGACGGTCGACGCCAATAAGACGCGACGAGCGTCTTGCCCGGGTCCACAGATATTCCTTTACCAGAAATCACCCAGCCCAAAAGGCCTTAACCACCAACCAAACTCACACCTAATCTTTCATCCATCACCAGCTGATGCTTCCAGGGTATCCCTTGACTGGGAAAAGAACCTTGGGAGGGCAGCATGAGGTCCCAATATAGGATACCCCGACAACCAAACAAGGAACACGAAGTACCCTAGCTCGGGTCTCAACGCTGACCTCACGCGGCCCCTTAAACCAGAAAAGGAACACTAGAAGAAGACATCATTCTTAAAGAACATTACCAACCTCATCGGATCATCTACATCTAGATAATCACCCACCGACATCCTTCCACATCCATCTCAAGACCGAACCCATCCTCCGTGGGAATGGTCGAACAGCAATTTGGGTCACGAGGCGACGCGTCTTTGTCTCATCCACACCCTCACTCCCATCAGGAGACATATTGGGACTTTGGGAGAGATTTAGACTGTTCTTCACCGCCGGTCCACCGGTAGCCTCTCCTCCACACCGTAGGCCGCCTGGTCCGCTCCCACAATTCAGCACAGTCCTTCTACCAAATCAGGAGGTGCCTACTGAGGGGAGCCCTCTGTCAGGAAGGCCTCTCTAACGCTGAGGAGTCCCTACTAGGGTCCAACGAAGGGGAGAACAATTCCGTACTCGCGACACCATCCATTTCAGGACTGAACCCAACATCATCGGGAACGGTCGAATAAACCATTTGGTCACGAGCGACCCGTCTTCGCCTCATCCACACCCTCACTCCCGAAAGGAGACATTTTGGGACTTTGGGAGAGACTTAGACTGCTCTCTACCCTTGGTCCACCGGTAGCCTCTCCCCGCTCCGTAGCTCGCCTGGTCCTCTGACCGGGAGCCTGTCTAACGCCGGGGCTGTACTACACGGATCCGACGAAGGGGAGAGCGATTCCACGCTCGCGACACCATTCCATAATCCATTTCCGGATTAGCCCCTACCTGACATACTCCCACGATCAGTACCCCTCCGACTGCATCGGCGGTACCTACGGATGAGAGCCTCCTGCCAGGACGGCTACAACCCGGCTTCCTTAACCCAAACAACCATTCTTGATTCTCACTCATCCATTAATCCATTCCCGGATTAGCCCCTACCTGACATACTCCCACGATCAGTACCCCTCCGACTGCATCGGCGGTACCTACGGATGAGAGCCTCCTGTCAGGACGGCTACAACCCGGACTCTTTAACTCAAACAACCACATTCATTACCCACTCAACAAGATAACACACACATGCTTAACAGCAACCAACACACATACATATTCATTCACAGAGAGCTAGGGAACCAGGACATTACCTCGAACAATGACGCCCGAAACCCGCGCCTCCTCGGCCGAAAGCGCTGCAACCCCGCCTTGAACAAACTGCGGCAGAGGAGCAAGAGCACGCCCCGCCGGCTGCCGCTGCTGAGGTAGCACACGGGGTCGGCCAGCATCAGGGCAATTGGATCTGATATGCCCGATGCGCTGACAATGGAAGCAACGCCGCCTCTCAGGTCGCCGGGACTGGATGGGCACTGCCGCAATGGGTGCTGGATCCCACTCTGGCACCACATCTGCTGGAGGAGAGGCAGCCGCTGACTGATCGAAACGGGGCCTCCTCCTCTTGCGCTGCCCCTGGTCCCGACTCCCGGAAGGACCCTGATCTGCAGAAAAGGTCGGAACCCCACCGATGATTCCGAGGTCTCGCTCGATTGTCTTCGCCCGAGACACCAAGTCCGAGAACCTCGAGAAAGCATGGGAGGAGACATGCACCCGAATGGCGCTGCAGAGACCCAACTCGAAACGGCGGCACCGCGCCTCTTCGTCCATCACCAAAGCTGGAGCGAATCGGGATAGCCTCGTGAAGCGCGTGGAGTAGTCGGCGACAGACATAGAGCCCTGCGTCAACCGCACAAACTCCTGCACCACGATCTGCTGCGCCGAGAACGGGAAGTACTCCTCCAGGAAATACCTCCGGAATCCTGCCCAAGAAAGCTGCTCCACTCCCTCTGGAATGTCCACCACTCGGGTAGCCCACCAGTCGGCAGCGCTACCCTTCAGCAAGAAGGTGGCCAGGGAGACTCGCTGGCGATCGGTGCAAAGCATGGTCGAGAAGATCACCTCCATCAACCATCGCTCTGGGGCAAGGGGATCCGCCAACTGGCCATAGAACTCGGGAGGGTGGAGCTTCAGAAAGGCTGCGAGACTACACTGCTGCACCCGCGCTGCAGCCTCTAGTCCCACCTCCCTCGCCAGGGGATCCTGAACCCTCGCCGCTGGAATCACCACGGAGACTGGGGGTACTTCGGGTACCACAGACGGATCTGCTACCAAGGGGACCTGTGGAACTGCATCACGGGCCGCCCTCAGCTCCCGGATCTCCCGCGTCTGCTCTACCAACGCTCTGGTCTGCGCCTCCAGTGCCTTGATCCGAGTCTCCACCGAATCCGCTGTCCAAGCGAACGCACGTTCCCGTGCGGGAGGCTCCTGCGCCGATCCTGGCCTCACAGCCGTGGACTCTCCAGTAGCATCCTCGCCTCTAGCAGGTCCGAAAACCTCCAAAGGTCGAGAGGGACCATGTCCGCGCCGTCCTCCACGAGGAGACATATCAGCAATCCTAAGAAAACCAGACACTAGGATCAGAATACTCATATCAAAATCCTAGGACTCATCTCTACGAAAGAAGACCATTGGCTCTGACAGGACCAGGCTCTGATACCACCAATTTGTCACGCCCCGGGCGTCCCCGGTACGCGGCAAGTGTATATATAATATCAGAATCTACACAGGAGGTCAATAATATATCATACACAAGCAACCAACATGACACACAGACAACAAAAGCAGGGCTGACATGATATATACACCAAATGCGGATAACTAAAAACTGAATCTGTAATCAAAACGCACTACAGACTCCATACATAATCACATGTCCTGTGAGAGCCAATATACATACAAAGACATCCAAATACATCCATACGCGTGCCCAAGCACGGAAAATAATACATACTGGTACAAGGGATGCTGATAGTCTCTGCAACTCGCGGGACGTGGCGCTACTCCGCTACTGATGAAGTCCCTCGGGGAGCTCCTCCTCCAGATCCGACTCAGATGACACTGTAGAAAAAGATTATGCGAGGGGTGAGCCACACGCTCAGTGAACGGCACAACCCATGCATCACAGACAATATTGACTTCAACCAGAAAATCCTTATCCTCCACAACACATTATCAAGCCACAACAATGATATCAACAACTCAAGCCGTGGGTCGCTCGATCGCTAACCCACTACACCCTCACCCTCACCCTTCAATGGGCGACAAAGGATATTGGGACTGGCTATACCAAACCAGCGGGTCGCTTCCGCCAACCCGCTACACCCTCACCCTCACCCTTCAATGGGTGACATAGGATATTGGGACTAACTGCACCAAAAACAACGGGTCGCTTCCGCCTACCCGCTACACCCTCACCCTCACCCTTCAACGGGTGACATAGGATTTTGGGACTTACAATCCAGTGGGTCGCCACATCGCCGGCCCACCATACCCTCACCCTCACCTTTCAACAGGTGACATAGGCTCTTGGGACTGACTAGGCTGTTGGTCACCCTTGGTCCACCGATAGTCTCTCCTCACTCCGCGGTTGTTTGGCCACTCCCATGTTCAGCACAGTCCTTCATCAAACCAGGAGGCGCCTACTAGTGGGAGCCCCTGCACGGGACAACCTGTCTAACGCCGAGGTAGTCTCTAACGGATCCAACGCAGGGCAACAGGACAGCCTATCCATCGCATATGATCCACTCGGATCCGCAGACAACACGTCATAACAACACTAATGTTCTGAATTCCTCAGAACCCACCAGGGCGCATAACTACGATGCGGGGAACATGCATAAGGTTGTAACAGGGTGGAATATCGTTGGGGAAAGAAACTCGGGAGGGCAGCGTGAGTTCCCGCTATAGGACACCCCGACAACCAAACAAGGAACACGGTGTACCCTAACCCGGGTCTCACCGCTGTCCTCGCAAGGCCCCTCCCCTATAATATTCACTATAACATGCAAGGTCTAGGGTAACATGCATTCTACAAGTAAATCACGCTCGCATGATATACATATTACACATGGTCAATATTTATCCATGGTGCCCCAGGAGAGGTCGGTATACGCCCAAGTGCGTATAACACCTCTCTACTGGGTTGGATTGTCCCACTCACCAGAACTCGGGTCGACGCGCGACCGTCCGTCGAGATCTGCAAGATAGGGTATTACTTGGTAAGTATAAATCCACAAATATTATTTAAATACGCGAATAAATACCCCAAAACCCCAAATCAAATACCCAACACCCTCGGCAACCACCCGCACGGCCACCCGACCGCCCGGGTGCACCGCCGCGCTTCAGCCCGCGCACTCCGCGCACCGCCCGGGGCACCGCGCGTCCACCGAGCCCAGCCGCGGCAGTCCGCACGCGCCCCGCACGCCGTGCGCTGGCCCGCGAGCACCCCGCGCGCCCCCGCACGCAGTGCCCCGCCTCGCGCGCACCCCGCGCGCACCTCCTCCACCTCGCCGCACCTCGCGCGCACCTCGCACACCTTGCCGCACCTCGCGCGCACCTCGCACGCCCCTCGCCGCACCTCGCCGCGCTTCGCGCGCACCACCGCGGCCTCTCCGCGCCCTCCGCGCACCACCACGCACTCGCCGCGGCCTCCGCGCATCGCCACGGCCACCTCGCGCACGCACGCCTCCGCTGCCTCAGCCACCTCGCGCACGCACGCCTCCGCTGCCTCAGCCACCTCGCGCGCCCGCGCGACCTGCTCCACGCGCGCCAGCCGCCCAGCACCCGCCTCTGCTCGCCCAGCACCGGCGCCCTGCACCAGGCCCGCGCGCCCTCGCGCGCACGCCGCGCGCCCGCGCACGCACGCGCGCCTGCCCGCGCGCACCCGACCTGGCGCCGCCCGGGGCTGCTGCTGCTGCTGCTGCTTGGCCCGGACGACCTGCCGCAGCCCGAGCGCCACCACCACTACCCGAGACCACCCAAACCACCTTCCAACCACCCCCGACCGCCCTCCGACGACCCCCACAGCCTCCGACCACCCCCAAACACAAAAACCCCTCCCTACCATTCATCTAAGCAAGAAAAAGGAGGGAAAGAAGGCTTACCGAGGGGAGGGAGCGAAGTCCGGACGCTCTCCACGCGCCGAAACCCTTCCCAAAAGCCTTCTCACGCCCCGATCTAGCTCCACCACCAAAATGGGCCAAAACAGAGGAGAGAGAGGGGAGGTCGGGGAGGCTAAAGTCGTCGGAATTCGGATTTGAAGACACCGGTGTGTAGATCGGGACCCGATCTACACTTCCCGTGCTTTGGGTTTTCGATTTCGAGGGGTCTAGGGGGCTCGAACGGAAGAAAATCGGAGGAGAGGAGAGAGAGAGAGCTAGTCGGGAAGATGATGAATAGTGACGGGTGATTTTTGATTTCTTTTAAGTAGAGCGCGACTTAAAAACCCGGATACGCCCCGGAACTGGAAAATTTTTGCAAACGATGCCAGAATTCGATGAAATTTTCGTGAGAGGTCAGGAATGGCACCAGGACACCAAATATGCAGTTAGATTTCCAATCGGAGTCCTCTAACTCAGGACGATAGCTAACAGTCCAAAAATACGCGGTTCCGATCGAAAAACCGGTAAAAACCGAAAACTGCCAGAACGCTCCAACGGTTACCAACAGGTTAAAAGTGACACATATATAACACGGGATGGGGATGGATCCCTCTCGACTGTGTAGTTGCCGGAGAGAATGTAACTTTGCCTCTTTTTTTTTCTTTATATATTTTTTTATTTTCCTTTATGGGAGACATCATGGCTCCTCCTCTTCTGAATTAGGCATTTATTTCCCTTCAACTGTTTGTTAATCAATTACACGAGGTGTGTAGCCACCTTTTATCCAAAAAGTATCTTCCACTTTTTATCCAAAAAGTATCTTATGTTGTCTACCTTTACTTATTTCTAAATTCAGTTAAATATTCTCTCCAAAAATGTTATGCAGAATATTCCCGCCTACTACATTTTGTTTGGGGTTTTCTCCTCTGAACATATTTTTCCTGTATTTGCAATGTCATATTTTTCATTAAACAATAAAATATTCCTTTGTATAACTTTCTAGTATAAATGTTGATTGATTTGAGGTGCTCTTACCATTTTTGTGCGTTCTGTTCATCACCCCTCACCCCCACAAAAAAAGGAATTCCATACCTAATAATTGGATGATGTGTAAATGAAGTGCAGGTTATATAAAAAGGAGTATGAGGATTTAAATGCAAAATCTATTGAAGCAGAAAAGGAGGTGAAATTGGTCCAAATGAAGATAGAAGATGTAAATAATAACATCTCCAAATTCAAAAAGGACATGGATTGTGAGTTTTACATTTTGTTTATCCTGTACAATGTGCTTCCTAAGAAACAATATATGATGCTAGTTGTTGAATATTAATTGTAAATTTGATTGCTTTTTGAGTAACTTATTTTTTTGAGGGGTAGGAACCCTATAATGTACTCTTTTTGCTTTTTTTTAATTAACTTATTACTTTTTTTTTGTATATATAATATCTATTAGCTAATGTTCCCCTGAGCTTATTGGTCTCAATTGGCATAAATTAAAGAGGGAAGAAATCCATTATATATATATAGTGAAAAGTTAAGATGCGGGCACCATACCCCCTTCCTTTAGGTGCGGTCACTCTCTCACTGCCATCCGATTAAATAGATTTTAAGCATACGGTTAAAATAACCAACCCATAAAATCACATATATCCCCATGAATCGTGATCCCTCTTTTTTCTCCACATGATCTCCCCTTTTTTTTCATTATCCCCGTAAAATCACATATATCCCCATTAATTTTCAAAAAATGATCTCCCTTTTTTTCTTTTGTGATTTTCTCATGGACCATTTTCTTATCATCCGATTAAATGCACCCCAATTGTACGGTTATTACAAGGTGACCACATATTAAGAGGAGGTATGGTGTCCGCCCCATATCACCTCTCTCTCTCTCTCTCTCTCTTTCTATTATATATATATATATATATATATATATATATATATGACCAATGCATTTGGCTCAACCATATTACTCAACATTATCAAGACCATCATTCATTTCATATTTCAAGCATGGATGCATGGCTTTCTTCCATTCTGTATGACCGACTTCTTCTCTATATGCTTTGGGTTAGGCTGTTCCCACTGTTGTCTCATCTTGGTTATCACAATGGTAGTAAGAAGCTCGAATTCTTTTTTTTTTTTTTGAAGAATGGTGCTTCTCATGATTTGATCCGTTGATCTCTTTCACAAAGGTGGGAGGTGTTTGCCGACTTAACCAAAGCTCGGTTCGCAAAAAGTTCGGATGAACAATTCATCTTCACCACCCATTCACATGGAGTTTTTAGTCAAAGATTTTCCATAGAATTTAAGTGACTTCTAAGTTCTAATACTTTCTTTAGTTCAACAAACTTCACCCATATGAGACCTTGATTCCCTCCCAACAGTTTTTTGGTAAAATTTTTAAAATCCTCCATTATAAGTAGATAGATGAATGTATTCAAGTGATCGTGGACCCAATTCATATTGTAGAACTCCTAGCTCCTTCATTGAGTTCAAGTGGCTATTTTGTTTTACCATGGTAGAGTGTAGCCACTATAAAATATCAAAAAAAGGGAATGGCTCTTTTTAATTATTACTTGACTATAATAATATATAAAACTATTGTAAGTAACAAGAGGCTGGTTTTTGTTTGATACGGAATGTGACCTATAATAAGATATGAAAAATGCGAACATGGTAAGTATTTGGAAGAAAAAGAGGCCTCTTAAGTACTGTGAGGTGTCAGAGACCACCTGTGCTTTATACAAGGTGCTGTGTTGTCACATGGTACTTGGGCCTTCATGATGCAAGATCGCATTGTTTGGGGCCCAACATTGTGGACGTCATATTTGTATGTGGGCACATGAGTAAGGACTGGGTATGGAGGATGCAGAGAAACAGGATGGTTCAGTAACTGGAGGATGGGAGGCAGAAGCAAAATGATGAGACATTAGCGTGAATGAAGTGGGGGTCATCTTTTCATTTTTGACATGAATTATATTGATCATTAGCATGAACCTTGGTCACTGTTTGCAGGGTTGAATCTCAGTTGATGTAACTGCAAAGTGAAGTTCTAGGCACACCATTTCATCAGTGAAGCAATCTGCATAAAAGGCACATGGGGTTTCATGATTGCTAAGATCCATGCATCAATATTCCCATATAGATCCATACAGTGCCTCCCTCCTAGCATTATGAAATGTAGATGTATATATATAATACAGCGGTACCATATAGCATTAATGTCAAATCTTCGAGGTCAGTGCTTCAGTTTGGAATATAATGGGATAATAGGTATTGTAATTTATTGCATCCCTAAAACCTGAGTTCAAATCTATATTCAGGACGAACAGAAGAATGTTTTTCAGTGAGAGGAGAAGGAAGAATTTGGTGCTCTATCGCTGGAGTTCTCTTTTCTCCAGAGCATAACAGCACAACAGTATAGAGTTCAAGAATGTGCTAAATGATCCTTTAGACACCATTAAATGTACTCCTTTTCTTTGGGATCCTAAAATTTAAAACCCTAGATTGACAGCCTCTTTTCCCATCTGTTTTTCATCATCCTATTTTATTTTATTTTTCTGTAAAAGGTCGAATGTTCACCAATTTATTGAACTATTAATCCTAAAATGAAGACATAAATATGTCTCCTGAAATTTTTATAATCACTAGTGGCCTTACCTTTCTTTTGGATCACTTTATGAATGAACTGTTTTTCAAGCTATAGTGAGGAGCTGGACCATGGAAGTAGATTATGATGTAGAAAGCTCATGAACTGCATATATTTTACATTTTAAGACTTGGACTTGGCTCACTAACCTGCAGTGTTTTTTTTTTTGGGTTGGTGGGGGGAGGGGAGGTGGCGAGCAGGGGGTGGGGTGTCAAGGCAATAGCTGCACATGTTGCTTTTTGTCAAATTTAGGATTTTCCCGTTCCTGAGAACATGTATTCTCTTTCTTAGTTTCTTTTCTTTAGAATTAAATTGGTTTTAGGTTATCCTATCGAAGAAAAGAGGACTGTTGTTGATATGCAATTGTGGCAATGAATGCGGTGAAAGGGCAAAACATTGTGTTATTTTTCTTAAAAATCCTTCTTTATATGTGTTTTTGTTCATTGCATTGGATTGCTTCTTCACTTGTGCATTACATAACAGTGATTCCTTTTACACAGCAAGAAGAAGATTTATTGATTCGAAATTACAATCCACGGATCAGGTGTCTTTTGACCCTGATTCTTTTCCTAAACTTGTCCTTGAGGCTTTGGAGAAAAGAGATGTCCAGAAAAGGTTCTTATTTTTTTCATCTATCTTTGGTATTGGTTTTTCATTTACTTAGACTTTCAAATTTAAAATCCTATATTGTGTACGTTCTCTGCAGCAAATACAACATTGCCGATGGCATGCGACAAATGTTTGATCCTTTCGAGAGGGTGGCACGTGCACATCACATGTGTCCTTGTTGTGAGCGCCCATTCTCTTCGGAAGAGGAGGACGAGTTTGTCAAGAAGGTAAGTAACTCATCACCTCTGTCCACAGCTACTGTGAAAGCCATACTGTAGGTAATTCTACAAAAAATGAATTGGATTTTTTTGATAAATGATTATGTGCCACTGAACATTGTTTGTTTCTTATCTAATTGATGTTATTTTTATATAAATTTTAGCAAAGAAAGAAAAGTGCTAGTTCCGCGGAGCATATGAAGGTGCTAGCTTTGGAATCTTCAAATTCTGAATCACATTTCCAGCAATTGGACAAGCTTCGTATACTTTTTGAGGAATATGTTAAACTTGCCAAGGAAACAATTCCATTGGCAGAGGAAAATCTTCAACAACTGAGAGAAGATCTGAATCGGAAGTCTCAGGCCCTTGATGATGTAAGTTGCCTTAAAATTTCATCAACTGGCTTCAGCTCTCTTGTAATTTTGCTCATTCACACAAATTCTCTATTTTTAATTTTATTTTTTTGAACACATTGCTTAGATTGAAGCTGGATTATGTCTGTTACTTTTGGGAGTTTTGATTATCTGATCTCTAAAGGTCCTCCATTCATGTAATGTTTAAACCCTGAAAGTAGTTACAGTGCAAAATTTCTTGTGCGTGCATGTGTGACAGAGATGGGATGTACAATGTTGCTCAAATTCCTTTCTTGTCTCTTATTTGTGAACCAATTGATCGATTGTCTATCTTGATAAGATGCTCCAAAACTTCCCATCCCGTAGTCCTGACTTGCATTGCACTCACCCCACATCCCAATCACAACCCCTACATCTCTTCCTTCCCCCATCTCTGCCTAACATCCAATACCATCCCTCCTCCAAATCCTCTCTAGATGCTCCTCGCCCTCCACCATCACAAATCAATGTCTGTGAGGAGGCCAAATGATGCAGATCAAATTAAGTAGTTATGTTGATTTTTTTATTATTTTATCTACATAATTAGTTTAGACAATTAGTTAGTTTTATCCATTTGTAACCATATATTTCATCTATGGATTTGATAATGTTTTTAATGGAGTTTGTGATGATAAGATTAATTCCATATTAACTCTAGCATGTTTAACAATGTGGTTTGAGTCTTTTGGAGGTGTCTCGTTAGAATTCAAATATTCCATGTCTAACTCTCGCATGTTCCTTATTATGTAATCCATGTTAATCTCATATTCTCATAGAAATGTGCTTATTGTTTCTTTCTATCATACATATGTTGCTTTTCTTTTCCGAGTCTCTCATGTCCGAACCTACCCTCCTGAATGTGAATTGGTCATTCAATATTTTTTTTCCAGCTTTTAACAAGTGTATATTTGCGACATTGTAAGTCATGCAAGATAGATGACAAGGTGCACCTAATTCTTTCTTTGGGTAGGTTTTTTTTTACCAGAACTGTGCAATTGTATCATAAACCAGATATTAAGTAATCGAAGTTCTCTGCATTTAGACCTTAATTGCATGTGATGATGACCTAATGTATAATGTTTGGCTGCAGATTGTTGGGGTTTTAGCTCATGTTAAGTCCGAGAAGGATGCTGTGGAGGCTTTGATGGATCCAGTGGATACTGTTGACAAACTTTTGCTTGAAATGCAGAATTTGCATAAGCAAGTTGATGAACTGGAATATAAGCTTAATATTCGAGGGCAAGGTGTGCAATCAGTTGAGGAAATTCAATCACAGTTGAATACATTGCAGAACAAGAGGTTCAGACAACATTTTACTACTATGGATTTTGCATTATACTTTTGCTAAAAAATTTAGTTGCTGAGTTTTCCTATGGCTTTCATTTCATGTTTCTATTACGCATTAACAGTTTTATGATCATGAACAATAATCATATGCCTTATGATTTGTTTTTTTATTTACATTTACATGTTCCTCTAGTCTCTACATGTTTGTTTGTTCTCAGGGATAGTTTTGATAGGGAGTTGGAGAACCTAAGGGAAGAGCAAAAATATCTGATAGATGATTTGTCAGCTATACAAAACCGGTGGCACATGCAGAGAGAGGAGAAGCTTAAAGCATCTAATAAATTAGAAATGATAAAAAATGCTGAAAAGGAATTAGCTAGATTGACCGAGGAAAAAGCTCAGTTGGTACTTGAGGAAAAGGTAATCTCATGCTTTTATGTGTTCTTCCCCATTGTTTTGGCATGTGACTTGTTTCTGAGACTTCTCAATAAGTGGTCTCTTTTATGTATCAAGCAACACATTCAAATTTATGTGTTGAGGTTGAATGACAGGATGCAGCAGCTAATCATTTTTACTCATGTTTTCATTGTTTTAAGTGTGATTTATGTGTTTTCTAGTCATATCTTTGTTTTAGATCCTAATACTCTTTCGAAGTGACTAGAAGGGATGTAATGTTACTTTTCCAGAAAGGGGGAGGGTATTGCAGTAATATTGGGTGTCATTGGGAAGGTTTTTGAGATCTACCCTTATTTTTCATAATAAAATTGCTGCATTTCTGTGTTTTTATCCCTTTTGTAGATTTTTTTTTTCCATCAAAAGCTTGGGTAATCAAAATTTCCATTATCGATAAAAAGATGTTTAAATGTACATCACTTACATTGCATGGTGTTTAGCAATTTGGTGCATCCAGATCGGAGGAGAGGGAACTCCAGTGGCTTGCTCCTAAGAGTGCATCCTCCTCCAGTCTTTACTCACCATGCTGCTAAACAGAAGGTACACTAATGCAATGGAAGAATTACATGTTACTGCATTGTTTGAGTAGGCTGCAATCATTGAATTCTGTCATATTCCATATATTGCCTATCTTGCTCTTTCAGTGTCTGTTTAATAGGCTGGATGGGAATGGTTCTTTTGTTCCTATGTTCTTTGACCACCCACTAGATGATCTGCTGGCTGATTCCCTTCCTGAGGGGTGTGTGTCAATTCCCACTCTTTAGAGATTGCAGAGCTTGAACATTTTGGTCTCTTTAACTTCCCGTTAGCTGCTGTATTTTGTTTCGAAAATGTGTGGGTTGTGGGACTTGGTGGAAAAGTTCATTTCGCATTGGGGCGATATTGTGTGGGGACTTCAAGTGTTCTATTCGAGAGGGGAAGGCTTGAGATTGAGGAGTAGCTCGTTAGGGTCCGGGGAGGCTTCCCATACTTGAGTCTTCTGTTTCTGGTTCTGACTTGTTCCCAGGCAATTTGCATGTCTCTTACTCCAAGGCCACTTGCAGTTCAGATAAGTTGATCATTCCTTCACCACCAGAAGGTAATTCACCAATTTTCTGGATGAGCACTGACTTAGGACATGTTGCAAGGGCCTAGTTGAAAATTGCTTCTGCTTGCCAGAAAATCCCCGAGTCCTTGACCTTCCATCCCTGAGTCTGTCCGCACATTAATATTCTTGCAGAGTATGTTAGGTACAATGCCTTAGGAATAATCCAGTGTCTAATTTGCGTTATTCTAAGTCATGCCCACTATGAGTTGCTCTTTGCTGAAACCTCACAGATAGATTTTTTGCTGAGGTACCTAGAGTAAATGTAGTGCACCCGTAAGGTCTCTTCTTTTGTAGCTTGCCCCCGAAGTCTTGACTCCCAAGGCAGCATATTTCCACTCCTGGTGCTTCTTGATGCAAATCCCACTCTTTTTTTTTGGCTAGATGATTTCCCAACTAACATGGTGCTTTTTGTGATGTAGTGAGGGACCACTCAGATCACTCCTGAGGATATCTCTAATAATCTTTTCTATTGCTTTGCCGGTCTATCTAGGTAGAAAAAAGGCAGCAGTCCAATATAACTTGTAGCTTCTTGCTTTTTAGCATTATGTTAATCTCTCCCCATTTTTTCCACCCATTTTTTCCCACTGAAATCATAAGTAATCTAATGGACACACCCTTACCCCAAGTGAGGGTTTCCTAATTTTAAAATGAAAAAAATACCTGTGGAATGAGGACTTATGAATGTAAATATCAGACAATATTATAAGAATGTATAGGTCAGTCTGGATATGTCAATACCTTTCTTATGTGTAGGTGGATACTCATGCTATAATGATTAATCATAACAGTCTTCTCCTCTCAATTTGGAGTCCACTATAAATAAGATTTTGGTAAAGTTTCCAATTGGCCATCAGCCTAATGTCAACTTCCAGCAGGTATTGAATCCTACTATAGAACTTGCAAGGAAACAAACTTATGAATAAATACTACTTGCAAACTTGCAAGGAAACAAACTTATGAATAAATACTACTTGCACATAATACATCTAACAGCCTACTAGCAGAGAAGCATTGTGTGCAAAATGAGGTGAAGAGTTAAGTCTAACATCCCAATGCTATCTGTTCATTGGTTCCTTTCTATGGCCATTTCTATTGAATTGGAAGTTGTTGCATATGCCTCCATATCACTTCCATCCACTATATATGGCCATTACTCCATTTCCTACCTTAAAAGAATGTGCAAGTTCAACATTGTGTTCTTTGTGTATATATAAGTGTACTAATTTATCAATACAAACCCATCTCACAGAACGCTGCCACACATAACAGGGTGCTGGGAAGGGAGAGACTGGATAGTCTTGATCTGTTATTTTTACACACAGTGTCTTCTCTTAGAACCTTGTCCTGTAAGTTTGAGCACACTACTATTGCTCCAAGGAATAATCTCTTCATACATAGGAGAAAATATGTCTATCCATATCATCTATTTTGATTGAGAACCAATGCATAAAACTATTTATGTTGCCCACGATTTATAGCACACGTGATTGAAATGATAAAAAGTTGTAAAAGGAGCTAGTTGTTGTTAATGTGGTTAGTGTTTTTTTTAGTAATTTTATGACTTCAACTTATATTCCGCTACTGCCAAACATGTTCATACTACTTATTTTGCTTATTTTTCAAAACAAAGCGCAGGTAAGTGTTTTACCAAGAGAAACATGCATTTTATCACCTAAAAGTTTCAGCAATTAATTTTTCAGCACTGAAATTTGATTTTTATTTGTCCTGTTCACCAAAAAAAATATTAGTCCACAAGTCAGGATTAGGTAGCTAGGAGGTAAATCTAAAAAATGACAAAAATCTAGAATTTCCTATGAAGTATAATAAAAAAAACATCAAGACAAAATATGGGCAAAGTCTGAGTCACTTGGCATATGCTAAACATGATTTAATCCGACTTTGCTGGACTTGACTTAGCTCGGCCTAATTCAGCATGATATTGACCTCCGAAGTGGCCCTACCCAGCCCAATGTTCAACTAGGTTGGCCCGTCTCAGACCAGACTAAAGTAGCCTCTTATTTGTCTGTCCCATCCCAAATCTGGCAAGTTGGAAATGCAATGGTTTTTCTAGGAAGCCATTTCTCTAGTTTTCTTGGAAATGTTGAGGTCTGTAAACAAGTGATGGATTAAAACAAGGGGAAGAACACATTTCCAGTTCCTCATTTCTATGGACATTCAGGCAGATTTCTTTGTGTGTAACATCTTTGTGAAACTACTACATGTCTTCATGTTCATCCTTTTCTTCTCGTATCACATAAGTTTAATCTAGATGAAATGTTTATTAAAGTTAAGTTTCATTATATTTCTTAGTTTAGTTGTTTCATGAAACTGCTTCATTCTTCTTACTTTTTAAAGGTTCGAGATTGATATCATATATCTTCTCTGTCCAAAAGGTTTGTGAAGTGCGAGAGACATGATTGAATAAAACTGTTGACAACACATAGTACAATAAGAAGAAATAAATAGAATAATGTTATATTCAATAATGGAGGCTGGAAGGTCTCTTATATATATACAAGATGCACTAACCCTAGAAACTGAAAAAGATCAAAATACCAATTACAAAAATTTGAGTCAACGGCGCTGCCCCTGAACCCCGTGCGCTCAATCAGCGATTCCCCGCGTGGCGTTGCCCCCCAACCCCCGGGCCTCCGGGAATAGGCCCAACAGGCTTATATCATGACTCCAATATAATACACATTTTTATACCAGAAAGTCATATAATATACTAGGTGTTTTATCCGGTCTTATCACTTAGCCACTCCATGGATCTCCTACAATCTGTCCACGTACACTCAAGAACCCTTCTTTAAATTTCCTATAATTTGAGCCCTATAAACTAGGTATACAACACATGAAAATTGAGAAAAAATTTGAAAAAGAAAAGAGTAAAAAAAATTGGGCATAGTATCGAACATGCGATATGCATTGAACATGAAACATATAATTCAGTATCATCTCCATTGATTCTTAGAACCCTGATTGGAACATAGTAAGTACTGGCCACTCACATTAAATTATATTTCAAATTCAGTTAATTGTAGTAAATTTCCAATTACAATGCTTCTATATGTGTGAGCTACTGATCTTAATGGTATAGACATATGCATGGAAGTAAAATTTCGTTTTCCGTTCATGGCGTAATTATGCACTAACGAGTGACTCTTTAAATAATGGTAGCTTTTTAATGCTTTTTTTTTCTTTTGAATTTTCAGCATTTAGCCGAGACTCTTGCATCATTCCAAAAGGAAGAAGAGCAAACGCAGAAGGTGCACGGGGAAACAAAATTAAAGCTACAGAGAGAATATGATGAACTAAATGAAATTAAAAGAAGCCATGAACAAGACATTAAGATGCTGGAAGAACTTTCTTCTAAAATTAGAAAGTATGATGTTTTTATTTTTGTTTTGATAATGACTAAAGTTTATATGATATATATTCTGTCATCAGTTTATACCTTAAGATTGTGTCACTGGTTGTCTTTGCTAGTTATGTGGATTTAAGGAAAGGAGAAATGCTAAAGGAGGCACAAGAAAAGCATTTATTGTCTGAATCTCAGCTGCAGAAATGTGACGCAAAGAAACAAGAACTTCTAGCTGAACTGAACAAAAATAAAGAGTTGTCAATGAATCAGGCCCAGTTAAAAAGAAACATAGATGACAACTTGAATTATAGGAAGACAAAGGCTGAAGTAGATGAGCTTACTCATGAGATAGAATTGTTGGAAGAACAAATTTTGCAGATGGGTGGTGTTTCTATGTTTGAAGCTGATCGTAAGAGACAGTTACAAGAAAAGGAGAGACTTCAGTCAGAGGTAACTTTAAATTTTTTATTTATCTTTATAAACATGATTAGTTTGCTTGTGAATTCCTGATGATTTCTGAGATGTTTAGTAGTGATTTTACTTTTCCTAGCCGTCATTTTATTTAGTTTTATTTGAATATGTTAATCTTTAGTCAATTTAAAGATTTCTTGCAAAACTGTGCTATATTGCATTAAGTTTTATGCCTGTCTTGCTAGAAATTTGTTTTTACTCTTGCTAAGCATATGGGGTTTCAGTTCATGTATGTTCTCAATAGCTGCTTTTTCTTTGTTCCCTCATTTGATTTTTAAATGTGGATTTGAAAGTATGGGCATGTAATGTTCTTATATTTAAGGAGTAAGATGATATTTTTCCATGAATTTTAAGAAGTAATCCTTGTTAATTAAGGACATGTTTGGATGGGCATTCTGCGCCATTCCATTTGCTCCTGCTCGTGGAAGCGGCATGGAAGGTGCCCTTCCAAACAACCCTTCCTAACAGGGAGCTACCTTTCCCTTTCCCAGGATCGGCCAGGCCTGGCCTGAGTGTTGCTCCTAAGCACTCCTGCTTGGGAGTAGCGAGAACATGGTGGGTGGGTAGCCACCATGTTTTTTTTGGTGGGGCCCTCCCCCATACACCACTTATTAAAAGTATTACTAATATTTTTTAAAAAATATATACAATCTTAAAATGATCTAAATACCCTATATATTTTATATGAATACCCCTAAATTCCATTTCAAGAATCTTCCTAGAGTATACAATGACCTAAATATCTTAACTAATTCACAAAAATACTTTTAAATCCCCCTTTCTAGTTTTTTCCAATTAATTATTATGTATAAATGCTAATTTTATTGGATTTTGAATTTATGATAATAATTACAGGAGAAAAACGTGTTAATTTTTTTATAAATGCAAACTACCTCTTATTTATATAAATAAACAACCATTTCAATTAATGATTTGAAAGAGTTTGGATTGTTTTACCAAATAGCTTTTATCTAGCTCTAGCTCTAGAAGAGGCACTTCAACACTCAAGTTACCAAATAGAAAAATTAGGAGCACAACTCTAGAGCTGGAGCTAGAGCTGGAGGTTACCAAACAGGCACTAACAACCACAATATTGAGCATAGTTGTGACATTTTCACAATTATAATTAGAAAAAAGGCAAGTGTAATCTGCAGATGATTCTAAACATGATGACCAGTTAGGAAGCAGAAGGGAAGTGCATCCCATTAGAACCATAGCTTTGAATAACAACCGAACGGTAAGAAATCTATTGGGAAACCATGAGGTGCAACCTAGTGGGGAACAGGGGAAAGTCAAATTCAGGAGACTATCTTTGCCATTGTAATTTCGAGTTTTGCAATTCTAGTACCTTGGAAAGACATTTCAAAGATCTTCAATTTCTTATTTCATGAAAAAAAAAGTTAGTTTCAAACATTTTGGACATCAAAATTGTGTTTTAGATTTTCTATTATGATTTCTGATAGGATTCTATGTTATTTGAGTTTTCATTGTAGTATCTTTCGGGGGGGGGGGGGGGGGGGGTTGATTAGATGGATGCAAATCTATATTTTAGCAATTCTTTCTTTTTTTTGTTGCGGAAGGAATCAGTAAATGTTTGATGTCCTAAACCTTGGAGTATTCTCGTTTTTATATGTTTGAAAAAATTTATTAGTTCTCTATCGTCATTGTATTTGATAGAGTTCAATTTGGTCAGTTTGGTTCAGTTTATTTCCAACCCAAATTGAACCAATTTTTAATAATATGTAACCTGAAAATAGAACCAAATTGTTAAAACCATAAACCAAATTGAAATTATTTGATCAACCTTGGCCAAACCGAATTGAACAAAAATGATGATGGTGTAAATTAGCAGATTTTTTTTATGGATATTAGTGGTATAATGGACAATATATGAAAATTTCAATATAAAAGAATGGTTTAAATGAATATTGATTATAAATAAATAAGGGCTTAAATTTAATATTGATTCGGTTCGGTTGATTCAGTTTTTCTTGAAGTGAAACCAAATCCAAACCAAATTAAATTGGTTTATTAGCTTTTCAATCCATAATCGAACTAAACCAAAAAACTATTGACCCTAACAAAAAAAAAAATCGGTTTGGATTGTTTTAGATCCGGTTTAACTGATCAAAGTTGCACCCTTAGTATTTGATCTACACACACTCTTGCAACAGAAGTGTTCATGAAACACATGTTGATCTTGAAGGAAACTCTAGTGGGAACATAATGTGGTCCCGTTTGAAACTTTTAAGATCTACATTTACTATCAAAAGTGAAACTTAATATCAAGTGAGTCAGTCATGAAAAGATTTCTTGTTAAGACATGTGGGAATTATGCTATACATTACCTGGCATTTGGTTCTACATACTATACAAGTTGCAATATTCTTGGATGGATACCATGTTTAACCGACAAAATTGCACCCCTAGTATTTGATCTACACACACTCTTGCAATAGAAGTGTTCATGAAACACGTGAAACATGTGTTGATCTTGAAGGAAACTCTAGTGGGAACATTATGTGGTCCCATTTGAAACTTTAAGATCTACATTTACCATCAAAAGTGAAACTTAATATAAAGTGAGTCAGTTATTAAAAGATTTCTTGTTAAGACGTGGGAATTATGCTATACATTACCTAGCATTTGGTTCTATAAACTCTACAAGTTGCAACATTCTTGGATGGATACCATGTTAAATGGATTTTCTGTACTTAAGCATTTGGTTCTACAAACTCTACAAATTGCAATATTCTTGGATGGATACCATGTTTAACCGATCAAAGTTGCACCCCTAGTATTTGATCCACACACTCTTGCAACAGAAGTGTTCATGAAACACGTGTTGATCTTGAAGGAAACTCTAGTGAGAACATAATGTGGTCCCATGTGAAACTTTAAGATCTACATTTACTATCAAAAGTGAAACTTAATATCAAGTGAGTCACTCATGAAAAGATTTCTTGTTAAGACGTGGGGATTATGCATACATTACCTAGCATTTGGTTCTACAAACTATACCAGTTGCAATATTCTTGGATGGATGATACCATGTTTAATGGATTTTCTGTACTCAAGAAATATTAATCCAATAGGGACTTCCATTTTGCACATACCTGAATTCAAGGTCTTTTTAATCAGCATTTTCTCTGGTATACTAAGATTCGAGCTGCGGAAATTAAATTTTAGTTTTATTGTCTCTATTTATCCTTCATTTACAATTTCCATCAAATTATAAACTTATATTAGTTATATAAACTTGTATTAGTTCTTGCTTTCTTCACTGAAGGCTATTCTATATTCCTCCTTTTCTGTTAATTTAGGTCCATGTGAACAACAGTATATGATTACTCTTGTTTTTATAGCTGAACAGGTGTCATGGATCACTGTCAGTATATCAGAATAATATTTCAAAGCATAAACTTGACCTTAAACAGACGCAATACAATGACATTGACAGGCGATACCTTAATCAACTCATCCAGCTCAAGGTTACTTTGTGTGTATATAGCAATTTCAGTTATTTAATTTTCGTACTCGTGTATGTTTTTAACTGTTGACTCCTAGTTCACAGACGACCGAAATGGCAAATAAGGATCTGGACAGATATTACAATGCACTTGATAAGTAAGTTCATGCATTATTCTATTTGACAAGCTGTACTTTGATTCCCAAGGTGTTTATTGTCTTGTGGGAGTTTCATCTGTGTGGGCCTCTGAGGGTCATTATATCTGTATGTAGGGTGCTCTATTTCTGTTCCTTATAATGGTCAGGCACTTTGTATTTTGGTGTTACCTGATAATTAATTTTATAATATATTATCAAAGTATCTCTTAACTTCCTTGTTCATACTGTAACAATGTGCTAGTTTGCAGTATAATTACTAGTTTATTAATTACATATCCAGAACAGTTTATAATAATTGTCTTGATTACTCTTCAGTACATTTGATATCTTTGCTAGCTTGCTCTAAGAATCTGATTTGTATATGTAGAGCACTCATGCGGTTCCACACAATGAAAATGGAGGAAATAAATAAGATTATAAGGGAACTTTGGCAACAAACTTACCGAGGACAGGATATAGACTATATAAGCATTCATTCTGACACTGAAGGTGCTGGTTCTCGATCATATAGCTATCGGGTTAGTAAGTTAAATTTCTGAATTATGCTGTGATATTAATTATTTGAAAGATGGTATTTATATTTCATTTATTTGTTTTGTGCTATATTTTGCAGGTACTTATGCAGACTGGTGATGCTGAGCTGGAAATGCGTGGAAGGTGTAGTGCTGGTCAGAAGGTAGAGAACTAAGCAACCCTGTTTGTTATTGGAATGGTAGTCATGAGATGATCTTTTGCCACTAATCACCTCCTACCTTCTAACAGCTCTCTCTATGGCAGACCCACAAACACCAACTTTGACCTCTCACAACCACCACCACACCACTCACAATTCTTCACCATCACCTCTCATGTCACTCTTCTGTTTCCTTCCACCACCACCAATTGTTAATCATGTGTGAATCCCCCATTCACAATGTCCATGTTCTCTGCTATTGCCGCCACTTTGGGCTAATAAGCATCCCTTCCTCCACTGTCAGAGGCGGGAAAGGTGTGGAGATACATTTTTTGTGGAATTCGAAAGTTGAAAGATGACAAAGGAGAATTGTCGGCAACGGTGGTGATGGAAAAAGTGAAGTGCGGATAGAGGGGGAGGAAGATTTGGGGAGGACAGCGGATAAGGGAAGGTGCAAATGTTGAGAATGGTGTGATTTTGAGTCTGATAGGAAGATTGTTTGGAATCTATTGATTTGTTAGGTGATTAAAATATTGGTTGGTTGAAAGATTCAGATTAGGTAGTATCCTATCTCAACAAACTTAAATGCCTATAAATACTTAAATAGGCCTCATTAGAGTTGTAAAAGGAATCAAATTTTTTATAATTATTTCTAGGAGTTTGCAAGAGGACATTGCTGACTCTTTTGGCTTTTATTCATTGTTTTATTGAGCAATAGAAGTTTCTAGTTATTATATCCATCTCTATCGAATGCTTTCCTCCATTGATTCCTGATCTACATCATCTAATATCGGAGCTCGAGTTTATATAACAAGAAAGGTCTAGGGGAGATCCCTAACCCAAGATGGCGAAAGGTTGAGGTGCAGATCCTCAGGCAATGTGAATCTTGAAGTAGAGGCGAGATGATATGACAATTGGGGACTCTTGTTGTTACGGTGGGTAGCGTAAACCGGACCCTCGAAAACATGCAAGAGCATCGTGATAGAGTTGCATGACAATCTTCGAGCCTAGTCTTCGAATGAGTCTGTGGTTTCAACCCGAGACCCCCTCATGATGACGCTTCGAAATGCACTTTTGCTATTTCTTCACCATGTTCACATCAAGCACGGATGGCTCCACCTCAGTTGGTAGATTGTCTGAGGAGGAGGACGAATAGTCATGCAATGACACCACCTCGATTCAACTAGAAAACACCCATGTCCTTTCTCACTATGACGGTAAATGACCTTTCTTCATGGTCTCCTCATAATGGACCAGGAAAAATGAAATGCACGCCTAGCGTATCATCCATGGAAAGAAAAGACCTTCAATTCAATTATAGTTTTGCAAGAAGACAAGTATGAATGATCTCTTTGAGATGAAGTACCACAACTCCAAGGAACACTTTGAGTTCGTGTGCCCCGGTCCTCCCATCTTTGAAACATACCATGACGATGACATATTCAAGGAGAGTCACGGGGACAAAGAGTCCAACGCTTAGTAAGACGATACAAAATATGATGAAGAACCTCTTGAGGAAGGACATGAAATTGATGGTTTGACAAAGATTTGTTTTTCATCTTTGTGCTATGGGACACCCTCACTTTAACAATTGTGCAGAAAACTCATACTTTGTTGAATTTGAATTGGGTGAACAGGTGCAACCCTTTGAGTTTGAGGACGAACTCCAACCTGGACAGAATAATGTAAATTGAAAATTGGGTTGTTTTGATATATTATTAATATTTTATTTAGATAATTAGTTTAGATATTGAGTTAGTGGTTTTTTGTTATATAAATATAGATTTTATCTATAGATTTGAAAATAAATTTGTTAGTGTCTTTTAGGAATCTATTGTGTTATTAGGTGGTTAATATATTGGTTTGTTGAAATGGATGGAGATTTAGATTAGTTATTATCCCATATTGATGCAGAACGAATGTAAATACCTATAAATTCGTCTCATGAGAGTTGTAAAAGGAATTGAGTTTTTGTTGATATTTCTATGAGTTTGAAAGAGGTCCTTGGCGACTCTTTTTGACTTTTATTTATGGTTTTGTTGAGCAATAGAAGTTTCTAGTTGTGATATCCCTCTCTGTCGAAGGTTGTCCTCCTCCATCGATTCCCGATTTGCATCATGTGTCGACTGCCGATCACATGAGCCCAATGAGGGGATGACTTGTAAAATTTGTGGGGACACTTATATTTTTGCTGGGTTTGATTATACATTCTTTTGTTGATGGGAATAATAAAGTAAAATAAAAATTCTAATTGTTAGTCATGGTTAATTTTGCAAGTTTTGCATAAGCAATTTATTTGGGAGATAGAAACTTGTTTTTTTTTTGTTCTGAGTGAAACTTTGGGCATTTCTATTAACGTAAAAAATAGAGATAAAAACTCATATTAAACTTTTACCTGAACAACTGAGTTACCCTAGTTGCAGTATATATAGAAAAAATCCCAAGCCTATAATAAACCTTAAATTAGAAAGTAGCTTGATCCATAATTTATATATTGCAGTTGTCATCTAATAAAATTCCCACCTTGTGCTTGAATTCAGGTTCTTGCATCAATCATAATCAGACTGGCACTAGCAGAAACATTTTGCCTCAATTGTGGAATTCTTGCTTTGGATGAACCAACCACAAATTTGGATGGTCCTAATGCAGAAAGCCTTGCTGCAACTCTACTGAGGTACCCATCTTAAAGAATATTTCTTTCATACCATGTAATCTGTGTTGAATTTATCCTCTTAATTCCCTTGTATTTTGCAGAATTATGGAAGATAGAAAAGGCCAGGAAAATTTTCAACTAATAGTAATCACTCATGATGAGAGATTTGCTCAGCTGATTGGACAGCGACAACATGCAGAGAAATATTATCGCATCACAAAGGATGAACAGTAAGTCAAGCAATGCCTTGAATATGTCACTTCCAAAATTTACGCCTCATAATTCTCTCTGTGAACATCTCAAGGAGAAAGACATCTTAGTTACTTTATGCAACCTCTCTTTCTTGCTGTGCCGTTTGTTAGAATTAGATACAAGAAAATTTTGATGTTAAGCAATTCTTCAGAATCTCTCTTTGATTTATTATGGCCTGTGAGACATATAATACCTCAGATGGGAATTATGCATTTTGCATTTATGTTGCACAACCTTAGATGATGAGGAGCAAATACTAAATGCACCTCTGACAGGTGAACTAATTTTTGAATCCGTAACAGTTGCAAGACTACATTATTGCCCATTTGCTTTACAATGCACTTGTCTTTAATGTTCTTATAATCTTAATCAAAAGACTCACTCAATCCTATATATATATGTCCAGGCAACACAGCATTATTGAAGCCCAAGAGATATATGATTGACAGTCTACTGCAAACCAACCAACAAGAATTTATGGAGTTTGCAGAATCTTGTTTGAAGCCTTTGTTCTGGATGACCTGTCCACTGTGATGACCAATGCAGTACTGGTTGTCCAACTGATGAAATAGATTGGATCTAATGAAGACATATGGCCAATTTTGATGCGCAGGCCAAGGAAATGAACATTGTAGGCTCAGACACTACACATGTATATATTGCTAGATATAACTATATACAAGTTTATATACCAGGATGGGCACTTGGATGTGTACTGTATCTGTTTATATAATGACTATTGGTGGCAATTGTGCTTGGTGAATCAATGCGGGGTGGGATACAATGAGTGCTAGATCTTATCAGTTTTTGTCAGTTTCAATGAGGGGCAGCGGCGCAACTCAACTTTGTGAAGGGATTTACTATTTTCATATCCTTCCTTCGTGTCCCACTATTTTGTTTTTCCTACCATTTGTTTCATTCTATCACACCTCCGAGCACCACCTCCCCCACCCTCCTCTTCCTCTTCTTCCTTTTCCCTTTTCTTCTCTTTCCCTTCCATCCCCTCTCTCAACTTTCCAAACCCAACACCCTAAGTTTTTTTTTTGTTTTTGGGTTGTGGATTTGAAATTAAGGGTGGGGGGAAATATCCCCTCCCTTTTTATTAGCAAAAGGGATTTGAGTGGCAAAAGTCTACAATACTCTCAAGTAGACACGTCAATCGGTCGGGTCTGAGTCTGGTGAGGGTGTACCCGGACCCGACCCATTTGATTGTTGAAACCTTCTGGTTGGGTTCATATCGAGTCATGAGTCGAGGTTGATCCAATAATAGGTGTGGGTCAGATCAGGGGAGGTCAAGAAACTTTTTAAGGCTTTCAACGGTTTCATTTGTTTTTTTTTTAAAATAAAATCTAGTGTATTATAAATAGTTTTTTACTATTTTAATTTTTTAATGTTTTATGAGTGAACATTTAGAATATGATTTGGATTATTATGCTTTTACGTAAAGTTAAAAGGTTATAAAAATAATTCAAATGTTTAAATTTTTAAATGATTATCCAGTATTTAATTATAAATATTGGATTGGATCATGAGAGTTGGGTTGGATCATAAATATAAAAAAAAAAACATTGTATTTAGGTGGGGTCATTCGGGTCCATACGATCGGGTCGTGGTAGACTCAGATTCAACCCGTTTTGATTGTCGAGTCTTATCAATCGGGTATTTATGCATTTTATCTAGTCGGACATGGGTCGATTCCTGGTCTATGATCTATTGATGTATGTAGCTAGTACACTAGGAAAGAAATTAGATCTATTGATGTATGTAGCTAGTACACTAGGAAAGAAATTAGCACGCCATTTTTTTTTCTCTTGGGGATGTCTTATGTCTATATTCCCATCAACCATTTTTTCTATCCAAACTAACTAAAAAAAAAAAATTGGTTGGTGGGGATTGGAGAGGGGAGGGAGAATTGAAGAGAGAGTAAAACTGTTGGAGAAAGAATGTAAAATATACGCATTAATCATTCGAGCATGTATTTCATTTTTATAAGTGTATAATTGAATAAATAAAAAATTTCATTTGTCAGAAAATAAATTAAATCGTATTCTGATTGCACGAGTGACTAATAAGCATAACATTTTACTTTTCTTTTTTTCTTTAAATAAATAAATCTACCCATCCAAAACATTCAATGGATTTTGAGTTGGAACTCAACCACACCTCTTTTTCTGTGTTTGTTTTCCCTCTTTTTTTTCTTTGTTTTTTTGTGGTACCACATTTTTTTTTTTTGTTGGTTTATGAGCACAACTTGAGAGTTTTTTTTTTTTTGTTGATTGCCCAACTTGAGAGTTGATGTAATGGAAATGTCACTTGTCACTCATACCCATACCCCCACCACCCAATAAAAAAATAAAAAATAAAATAAAATTCTCCAAATTTATTCTCATCGCCGACACGAAGAATTACTCCCCTTAAGGTCACTTTTTGTGCTGCTTCTTTTTGTTTTTTTTTTTTCACTCCCATTATATACATGAAAAATGTAAATGTTATGATGTTAAAAAATGGAGTGTTGCTACACTCAGTTTTATTCTCAGTTTAAAATACAGACTTTATATACCTTGTTATAAATTTAATTAAGTATATACCTCGTTAGATGATGTATATACCTAATTGAATTTTTTTTTACACTTGTTAAAAATGGACTCATTCAATTTGAAATGGAGCGATATGCACTTTTTATCAAAACATATACCTCATTAGATGATGTTTACTATTTAAAAATAAATAAAAACATGCGAGGTCTGAGTTTTTGTTGATAAATGTGATTGGGTGTATCTTTTGCCTAAAAAATGTTACATTCAGCCCATTTTGCATCCCAAATGTAGTTGGTTCATATTTTTATTTATTTGAAAATCATCTTACACTTTTATATAAAATGTAAAGTATATAGTTTAATTAATTGAATGATATCATTTATAGAACATGTAATTTTTTTTTAATGGATTATATATCTCATTCCAATGAGTGGAGAGGACTGACAAGATGTATGAAAGATTAAGAGAAATAGAGCGAAATTACTCATGCAAAGTTGTCAGGCCAAGACTTTTTTTTTTTTTAATAATGGAGTTGCTGGTAATAAATGATTCATTTTCGGGGGATGGGCAGATGAAAATATTTTTTTGAACGTTAGTCATGGGAGAATGTTCAATGAACAAATACAATAATAAATTTCCTAAACCTGTTTGAAACCAATTATCAAATGAATTATTCATTTATAATACCAGATTTTAGATAAACGGTTCCAAACAGTTATTTTGAAATTCAGCCTTTTATTTTAAATTTTTGGTTTTTATGTTTTAAAAGTCAAGAAAACAAATTTTATGAAAACTGATTGAGAATGGAATTTTATATTTAATTATTTTAATCAATTTAAAACATAAGCTATTTGCAAAAATTGACTCTAAACAATATCTCACTGGATTGCTGGAAATAAATGATGCATTATTGGGGTGAGAAGTAGAAGTATAATGTTCAATATTGTTGTCACTCAACATATTCGATGATAAATCTCTTGAGCCCCCCACTTAGGAATAGTTATAATAGTGTTATTTATCATAAATTGCAATACTGATATAAATAACAATTCATGTATGATAAATGAATTTTTATTTTTATTTCTTTTATAAGAAACATAAAAAGTTATGTCTTTGTTGTTAGATTTATCTTGAATAAATTAAAGATACACAGTGATGGAGCAAGAACATGTGGCAGTACAAATATAAATGTGTGGTTATCACCAGAACCAATAAACATTCAACTTATGTAAATTGTCCTAAACAAATATTCTTTTGCTTCCGTGTCAACCAAAGAATAAGGGGAAGGAGGAATAAAAATTTGTTCTGTAAAATAAACTTTTATAATTATGCTTGAATAAGTTAACATATACAAACCTAATAATTATTTAAGGGGGATTGTAATTGTTTATCAAGGGGATAAAAATATCAATCTATGTCATTTCAATAAATTATTTTACCTAACACTCTCACACGCTGATGTAGAACGGATGGCCGACGCGTTCCGAGAGCGATGAACCCGAAAGGGTCCACTTTAAAATTTTCAAGTATTTATGGAAAACCAACTAGTAGAAATAAAAGGTGCCCCGAACTCAGAATTGCCTAAAATTTTTACTGGAGCTAGATATCGAGGAAATCTTCAAAAATTATCGCTACGCTACAACCCACACTTATTTTTCCATTTTTCCTATTTTTAGGCTCTCAAAATGGCATTTTTGCTATTTTTAATAATTTTTTAGATTCTGAATATCTCTTTCATAACAGCCCGGATTTGATTTCTATCAATTTCAAGGATCTTCTAGGATCCTCTAGATTTAGTTATAACAAATTTTTCGTTTTTACTATTTTTTGTAATTTTTTAGTATAAAAGGGAGATTTGTAATTTACAATTTTCAATTTTTTATTAATATATTTTTGAGTTTTAATTCTCTTTTGAGAATCGTGGTTTATTGAAGGATCTCAACGCTTGTTGGATTTTTAATTTGTTCTAGTTTTTCGTTGCGTTACACGGATCCCAAAAATATGTCACACTTGTCATATCACACACATCTCTCTCACATTCTCAAACACAAACAATTTGTATAGGGGTGTAGTTATTTAACAAATCATAAACTCATCGCTTATCATTACTTTATTTTTCTTTTTTGAGTAAACAGCAGGCTGAGGCCTCAAATTTTATTACTAAAATCGGTAAATGTCCAAAGTGAACAAAATCATAAAATGAACCTTATTGATCCAGGGTCCGATAGAAGAGAATTCTACCAAATACCCTAAAAACGAAAAAGAAGTGTCATTACTCCTCGATCAATAGTTGCCCCTTGGTGATACTCATCACCTCACGAGCTTGCTTTATCATTATTTTATTAAAGGTGAACCAAATAAAAAAATGTTATTTTTCTTAAAAAAAAAAAAAACAATCACATAAAAAATATTTTATTCTTGAGAGATGATTATCTATATCAATATAACTATTTAGGGTTAACAACCTACTGTGACCCCCAAATGGGGGGTAGGTGAGTCGGGTGTCTAGGTGATGAACATTGGCAGACAAACGGTCTTACAAATGGGTACTAGCTTGGTACACCTATAAGCCTATAAAGCTGATTGAAATTGAGACCAACTGAACCTCTAATCCCTTGCATGCTTGGACATGGAAAAAAAGGGTTCACATACAAACAAACTGACAGCACACCATGCAAGAAGCCTATTGAAGTGGGATTGAAAATAAGAAGCGCGTGGACCTCACCATATGTCACATCTTTTGGGTTCCTATATGTCAAGCTAGTGATGGAATGCTGCCTTATAGAAGTACCCACTCATGGCTTTAATTTTTGGGATGTTTTTGACAAAAGATCTCTGTTCCATACTGCCATTGTTTTGCTGGTTTCCCTTTTCATTTTGTACAATTGGGGTCCCCGTGGTGTTTGTACCAAGTACTTTTTACATGGTCAATGAAAGGTTATGGGGGTTGCAATCCCACCCCTTTAACAAATTCCATATTTTTTTAAGGGGTGGATTGGGTAAAAAAAGAAAAAGAAGAGAGAAGGGAGAGGGGGGTAGGGGGAGAAGAAAGAGAGAGAACTGGGTGGACTGTTGAACTCTAATGCTTCACATCCCCGGCTTCTCTTTCTCCCTCTCTCCCCCTCCACCGATGGGCGCCTTCCCGGCTTTCTCTATTTTCCTCTCTCTCTCTCCCCCTCTCTTCTTCCATCCTACAATCCCACCCCGATAAAAAGAATTTCGTTATGGGATTGCAACTTATGGTAATAGAAGACCCCTATCATGAAACCTTTTTTTTTTTACTCAGACACAACCCTATCAAGGTTGGAATATGCTAGAGTCGACTCTCGAATAATGCGGTAGCATAGGGCATCCATGTATGATGACCCCCCTAATTCCATATTTATTTTACTTCTTTATGGTTTTTTTTAATCTTATTTATCTTGTTCCTAAATTATTTGGATTATTATTGTTTTATTAAAAAAATATGTAGTTTTTCTTTAACAAAGTAATAAATCAATATAAATTTCAAGATTTAAGGACCTTTTTCATTTTGTGTTCTCATTTTTTTGGATTGTTTTGTTAGCTAGGTTCAATGTTCTAGGTGAGCTCGCAAGATTCTAACAAAATATCAAATGCCATGTTGAAAATTGTATACTGGAAAATGTCAGGCCTAGTCTCCTGAGCAATCTCGTATATAATCTTCAGTTTTTTTTTTTTATAATTAGAGAATATATATTTCATATATTGAAATATTTGCTTTTATGAAAAATTCAAACAAATTTTAAATGAAAATTCTATTGTATATTGTTAGCAGAATGAGATTGCATGAGAGCAACGGCCCTAGCAAGAAAGGATTGCATAAGCTTTAGTTTACCTTCCTGAATAAAATTGGCTTGGATCAGCACTTCCTTGAGACTTCTTCCTCCCACCCGTGTGTCCTTTCATATATTAATGATGCTCTCTTTTTTTAAGCTAAGAAACCTTAAATTAGGTTTCATCCAGTCCCTTTATTGAAAATGTGCTTCCACACCCAAGATGTTCTAATGTTGATTGGATCAGTCCATTGTGGAAACTTCCTAGGGTTTGAGAGCTAAAGAAGCATCATTCCAAGATTGAATTGTTATGGGACCATCCGCTTTGACCATAGGTGTATGGTTTTAAAACGTGTCATATGTGTAAACATAGGGGTTACAATTGGTATCAGAGCATGTCCATTACACGGTGGCTGGGTTGGACTCTGGGTCCCACACGACGATGTGTGGCCCTATGAGGGGGGTTGCACTAGACTAAGAGGTCAAAATCCCAAAAGGCCCAAAGAGGGGTGAGGGTGAGGTGATGCCAAATCCATGGTTTAGTCCCATATTGCTTAACCAGGGGAGAGGTTTAGTGTTTAATTATATGTGAGCATTCACCTTACACATATGACATGTTTTAAAACCATGCGTTTAAGGGGAAAAGTGGACAATATCACACTTGTAAGCTTGAGTCTTGCAAAGACTTACCTCTTCTCTTTGGCTGCATATGAGTTTCTAGTTGGCTGCACACTATTTCGCCTGATCTTGAGTGCCTTGCCATAGAAAATTCTGGAGGGTTCTTTCAATATATTTGATTTGATTGATTGTGTTCCAAAGAAGAAAGTATGAGAACTTGAGAAGGACCAGTAGATATGTGAGCTCATAAACACAGTTCCAATAATCTCAAGTCAATCAGCATTTGACAACATATAGTCCTTTTCAACTCTGAATTTTTCTCATAATTTTCAACAATTGAAAAACTCATATGGAACTTAGGGAGCCTTAATCCCATACCTTGGAGGAATTTTTCTAAAAAAACCCCACCTTACGTTGTCGAACGCTTTTCTAGGATCAATTTTTATGCAATCTCTGCATTTCCCATTTTTTCTATGGAGAGTGACCATTTCATTCACTAGTAGAATGTTATAGGAAATTGAGTGATCCTTCACAAAGGCAGGCTGGTTATGGATGATGATCCTTGGAAGGGTTCCTTGCATTCTTCTTGCAATAATCTTAGTGATATTTTTTGTAAACAAACTTATTCATAGAAATGTGATGAAATTGGAGTTAATATGTTAGCTTAAACATAGGACATACGATCATCAATCCAAATAAAAAACCTATTAGTGTCATTGATGCATAAATGACAGCGGCAAAAGAAATGTGTTGCATCTACTTGTCACATATTTTACAATGAATGAATTGGGCATATTCAGAGATCACCTGGACATCTAGTCTGTTATTCTATTGGGATCCCATGGCACCCAAGTCCTCCCTAGGTGGTGAGAGATTTAGTTGTGAATAATTTTTTGATATGTTGTAGGTCCACCACAAGCTGGCCCTGCTGTTCACACTTGCCTAGATTTTCAATCCTAGCATGGGCACCATCAGTAGTGAATTTGGACAGAACTTTTGGGAATATTGGGAAGTTGAGGGGGATGCTTTGCTTGCCAACAATCTTGAGTTGGATTAAGATTACATCAATTACAATGTCTCCCTATGTACTCTGCTTTCATCCTCAGAAGAGACTTGTTGAATAGTTGATTTCCCTTTGTACACTGTCCGAGTGTATTATATACTTTACTAGTGCAGCTCAAATAAAATGCTTTCTCTTTAGAAAAATAAAAACATGTACTGACTATCTAAGCGTACATTTTATTTTTCATAATAATGTGTACTTCATTGAACAAATACATATATTTTTATAAAAATCTAAACATTTGAGACCGTAGAAAAGGCCACAAATCCAAACTTTGTATGAACAACATGGGCTGCAACAAGACAGTCCACCGACACTCCCAAATGGTCCTCTATTAATGGATATTGGTCAAAAAAACAAGTGGTGCTTTGTCAATTACGTCAATCACATAATCTAAACAAGCTTAATATAAAAATGGCTTCCTTTGTTTTATTAACCAAATGCCGTTGTCTCTCCTTTTATTATTTAATTAACGACTTCATGGTCTAGTTTGATATGGGGATAAGAGATTGTGATAAGAAAAAAAATTGGATTAAATTACTTGTTATCTCATATGGCATTAAAAAAAAGGAGATAAAGCATGGACAATTGTCCACATTTTAAGATAAAAAATGAGGATAGTTTGTTCTAGATAAAAGGTGGAACATACTTTATCCTAATTTTTTATCCCTATTTTATAAAATTAGAATAACATTTATGACTACCCTTCCCAACAAAAAAAAAAAGGAAGAATGTGTTCCACCAAACAATATTAATGCCCCATTAATAGAAATGGTAGATCTGGTATTTTTTAAAAAAAATTGAAGTTATCCCATATTTGATCCAAATACAAAATTGATGATAAAAACACAGTAAATGAGGATAATAAAAAGCATTACTAATGCAAATCTGGATAAAAAATAGTGATTTTTTTATTCCTATTAATTAGGTTAACTTATCCTAAAAATTTATCCCTTTACCAAATTACGCCCATCAGATTTTCTTCTTGAGTTTCGTTTTAGTAGGGGCAATGCATGCAACCTATTTTTTTGTGTCAATCATAGATGCAAAGATCACTCCAAAAGGTCTTACTTATATGTGTTTAGGTAGGCTATCAATGTCAGATTTGTAATCATTTTCATTAATTCTGGATAAAGCTCCTGATGGGTCCTTAAGCAAACTTATCTTCATCTTAAAGCTGTTTTTGGGGTTTGTGGCCAAGTATGCCCTAAGCAAACTTATCTTCATCTTGTATCACAATAATCAACTGGCTAATTGAGAATATTTTATATTTACACTATATAAGTATTTAGGATAACATTTAGAGGCAGTCTTAATTTCAGACTCATTAGTACTTTTGAATATATATTCTAGTTTGCACAGTCTAATTATTTGTGGACTCATCTAATGAAATATATATTCTAGTTTTTTAAAAAATATATTTAATCATATCATGGTATATACAGAAAAAAAAAACTGATTATAAAAATGATTTCAAGTAAGAATTGTAACAATATAAAAATTTATCATATCTTCTAATCTCTCCAACTAGCTGGTATGATATATATAACGTCACAATCTAGATTTTAATTATGACATGCTTTTAACATTGATTACAAATGAACAAGTGGATTTTTATAAATACATGCAGGAATATTGTTTATTTTCATATTAAATTTATTATTGATGTTAATATGCCTTTCTTTCTTTCGCTTATTTCAATGTCATTTTTAATTAAATAAATTAATTAAATTTTCTTTTTTTTTTCTTTTTTTTTTTTGACAAAAATTTCTTTTTTTGTTGGGGTCTCTTGATGAAACTCTCTAGGCATGCGCAAACAAAAATGAAGAAGAAAATAAATCTCCCAAGTGGAAAGAGTTGATAATGTTGTTGAAAGATCTCCCAGGGTTGCATCACAATATCAGCTCCTTATAATAATTCAGACAAGAAGAAGCCCACCATTGTTTTCATATTGTGTCAGCAGATTTATAAAGTTGTCTCAATCAAGCCACTTGTCCAGGGACCAATAAAATTATGTTTGTTCATTAAGGTATTGATGCTTTGGTTTTATGTACACTAAGATTTTTTTCTCTTCTTCTTAACTTTCACATTGGCATTTAGAGAGAGATCAATTAAAGGATCGTGGGTCCTCGAAAGGTTACACACAATCTATATATTTCATTAAGAAAAACATTTATTTTTTTATTTTTTTCTATAAATGAATCCATATAAATATTTTATTTTTTTTGTAAAATACATGAATTAACAGGGGTGGATCCAGAACAATATTTTAGAATGGGCTATATTAAATATTTTTATAAAGTATTTTTGTTCATATATTGGATGTAATTATTTTATGTATCAAATAATATGAGATTCAAAAGACATATGTAAAAAAAAGGAAAAAAAATGAAATATTATTACGAAGAATAAAAATGAGATATAAACTCATCCGACATCATATAATAACAAATTTTATAATTGAAATTACCGATTATGTTGTCATAAAAATAAGAAGAGTTATTGCTACAAAAATAATAAGAGTTGTTTTCTGGATATAAATGTTTCTTTGTTGTTTTAATTGACATTGAATTAATTCTTAAGATAATATTTAAATTTTAAAATTTATAATTGTTAAAATTTGTCTTTGACCTCTCATAAAACCCTATTTTAATTGATTGATGTGATGATAACTATCATAATATATTGTGTGCTACATACAGTGTTTTTTCTAGCCTTAATTCTAGTCTCATATGCGTTGATAGAAAATGACCAGAGCATATACTTACACTAACAAGGTATATGTTTCAATAGAAATTATTTATATTTTCTATAAATGCATTCATGCAATTCATTAGAGTATATGTTTCATTTTTTTATATAACTATGTATCTTGTTACATGAGATATATTATTTTTAAAAAATTCATAACATGTTTAGACTGTAATTGAAACTGAAAAAAGACTACACATATTTCATTATCCTAATATATATCATCAATAATAATAAAAAACGAAAAACAAAATCTGGCCCGGCCTAGCCAACCTTTAGGTCTGCCTCTATGAATTAATATCTTTAAACAAATGAAAACATGTAAAAACTACACGTTGAGGCTACACATAAGATTGTTCCTAACATTATTCGTGCCATAATAGTCATATCTATATATAGACATAGAAAGAAAAAATAATTTTTAAATTATATCTCTAATAGGATATATATATTTCAATAGACGAAACATATAATTTATTATTTTTCTGTAAGTGAATCTATATAATTTATTAGAGTATGTATTTCCTTTTTATTAAACTACATGATTCATTATATGAATTATATACAGTTAAAAAATTAAAAATGTAAAAGCTCCACGGGAGATCACATGTTTTTAACATTATTCACACTTTCTATATATAGACATTAAAAGAATATTTTTTTTCAAAATTATTACCATTTGAATGAACTCGTGCTGACACACCACAGTGATTTGAGCATATTCAATCCATTAGAAGAGGTACATATCAATGAAAGTTTCTGGAGTCTCTAATATTCCAAAATTATTACCACATCAATATGCATTCTAAAATATCATTGATTTATAATTATAATTATAATTATTATAAGTATAATTTTAAGAGACTGTGTGACTCATACATGCCCCAACGAGGAGATTTAATGTGACCAGCTCATATGAATGACTTCCATGTTCCCCTACTGATGGATACATTGTTTATGATATATTGTATGTTTATTGTCTAATAAATATTGGATTCCTTTTATATCTCTATCTTATATACCATTAAGATCATGTTTGCTTTTCTGTATTCATTTGCATAAACTGTTGGGGTTAATCTAAAAAAGAGTTTGATTAAAGGTGATGTGAACAATAGAAAGACCACTACATGGAATTGATGGAAACAGATTTGAACAAAAAAACAAAACATTTTGGATTATATATCACACCTATTATATGTCACTTTAAGCAATTTTTAGGTTACTGATATGTCATTAGAAGTGCAATTATGGTAACATTTGTTCTTAATTATCATCGTATTCTAGTTTTATGTGACACTCACCTAGGATACCCATCACTGATGACGTTTTTTTTCTTTCTTTCTATTATAATGGATCTACATGTCACCATTGGGGTGTTATCAATGATTGAGTCAGGATTTTACTCTAACAAAGACAAATATTAACTAAAACATTTTATTTTGTTTCTGAATGATAATAATAAGATAGTATCTTTTTTAAAATAAAGATTTATTTTCATTAAACACATAAGAGTCAGTCACTGTATTAGAAAAAATATATACAAATGAAAAAAAAAAAAACAAGATAGAGTTAATTACATCTATGAGCCTCCATCTGCAATTCCAACAATATTATGCAAGAAAAGTATGCTATTGAAGACTAGGTAATATTTGGTAGCGGGATTGTAAAATTAATTTTTTGTGAACGCTGGATTTAAAACTGATTACGCAGGAAGCTGCCCTCTCCCAGCTTTTAAAAATCGTAGTTTTTGGGTACTATTTGTCTGAAATATGTTTGCATGAAGCTGTTATAGTAAAACTATTTGATTGTATAAGCAACTTTCTACAAACACAAAAATTATCCAATCGTGCAACTAAATGGTGCCTAAAGGTGATCATACATCCACTACTGATCCACTCAATATATCACTCAATACATCATTTATAAAACCCCACCTTTTCATTCTATATCTTAGTATATACTAGGTTAGGAAAATTTAATGTATACTTTAGTTTTGTAATTATTGAACAAATATATATATTTGTTCATAAAATGTAGAATAATTAAAACTGTAAAACATTACATGAATGACTATCCTTAGCATTTTACCCACTAATTTCAAAAGACATCTAATTCACATGCATGATTGACATTAAGCATTTACATTCGGATGAACATGAATCCTAGCTAGTCATAACCACATGTTACTCAGAATGTTATATACATTAAGCGTTGTTACATGCATTTCACACGGATAGTTCATATATCTCCGCAACCATTCGACAAGATATATATCTCCTTACATGAAGTGTATGTCTGACTAATTTTTTTAAATTTGTTATAAATGAGTTCATTTAATTCACTATGGAACGATATACACTTTTCATCAAAATATATATCTTAGATGAGATTTATTATTTTTAAAAATTTTAAACATATGAGGATTGTCCCATTATTGCCTTATGCAATCAAATCTTTCATATTATCCTCTATGATCAAAGAAAGGTTTAAGAGGGGGCATTGATTTTACCAAATGTGCAATGATTTTACCAAAGAAATTTAAATGTGCGTGAAACATATATATTATTTTGTAGACATTTTTTTAAAGGGATTTTTATTTTTAAGTCCCTGTAAATATGTCTATTTAGAGATCGGTCCCTCACTTCTTCATATTTCTTTTTTAGTCCCCATATTCAACCGCCTATTTGGTTTTTAGTCCCTCTGTCAAACGTCCGTCCATACACCGTTAATTTGTGAAATGTGATTTATTTTTAAGTTCCTGTAAACTATGTTATTTAGTGATTAGTCCCTCCCTTCTTCATATTTTACAGGGACTAATCACTAAATAACATAGTTTACAGGGACTGATCACTAAATAATATAGTTTATAGGGACTTAAAAATAAAATCATATTTCACAAATTAACGGTGTATGGACTGACGTTTGACGGATGGACTAAAAATCAAATAGGTGGTTGAATATGGAAACTAAAAAAAAATATGAAGAAGTAAGGATCGATCCCTAAATAGACATGTTTACATAGACTTAAAATTAAAAATCCCTTTTCTAAATTCATTGATGTGCAATTGGATCTACCTGGAAGACACATAGAACATAAACGAGAAATAGTGGTTTCGCTTTCACTCAAATGTAACTACTTGTATATATATCTATATTTTATTCTTAATTATGGCATGTGCCCCTTATTTTTTATTTTTTTATATTAGTTTGGAAAGAGCCACTTGACATAGTCTTATGCAAATCAACACAAACGACAAGTTCCAGTGTTAATCATACTCTTTGTTACGAATAAATACAAATGATACCATTGTTTTCCATGATATGCATGCATTTATTCAAGCCCCTCCTTGTCACTTTTCATTTGATCCAACTAACTTTGTCACTGGATTGTGGTCCATTAAAATACTAGTCCCACATGAAACATTACATGATTTAGGTTAATGAGTATTTTTTTTTTAACATTAACAATGTAATTTAGAGGATGGTGTTCAAGGTCGATCCTGAAAATTAGCCAGCTCGGAGGGGCATTAGGCAAAATTTTAAAATGTAGCTCTTATTACACAAGTTTATTTTTTTATAATTACTATAGCATAAACTTTTTAAATTAACAATTAAAGATTTGTTTAAACATATCCTGTTTAAATAAATTCCAATAAATAAGACTAAAGAAAATAAATAACAAAGAAATAAATACATTTATAAATAATATAAAAAAATAAAAATAAATTCAATAAATAAATTTTTTTATTAAAGATTTTTAGGGGCTCTCTCTAAGTGGGGGCTACTTTAGTCGGACCGATCGGATGCACCACGATCAAAAGGAGTTGATCATATCTGTTTATTTGAACATATAATGTCTACCGAGATCAAGAAGGGGGTAATCCAGATGGAGGAGAGGCATTTTTTCAATTCATTAATTAGTTCTTGTCTTTAAAAATATTGATACTGATTTGAGTGTCGAAATATCTTTGATAGGAACACCCCACATTTGTTCACTTGGAGGAGTTCATTATCAGAGAGTATGATTTCTTGTATCAAGACATAGAAAATCCCTATAGTAGCCAACAAATGACTACCACGTAGGGGATGAGAGTCTATTAAAAAAGTAAACATAATTTTCGATAGACTCTTACCGATAATAATCTATTAAAAAGTGAACATGTTTGATCACATTGTCTACATGTTCACTTGTTAGTGGTTAACACAGAGGATCTCTGTGTTTTACCACAGAGGATCACAATTCATTCCCCGAGGCGATCTCATGAAATAACAATGAATCTCTATACTATAAATCATCAATCAACTTATTCTAATCCATCATCCAATAAAATGCCTAGGTGGCTATGATCATAGAACCCTGTGACTTCTTCATATGGAGGGGTTTAAAGAAAACATAAATGGGTGTACAGTTTGGATTTATGGCAATGAACCCCACTATGAGTTGGAAAAACTGCAATTGTACAAAATACAAATAGAGTTCTGTACGGGGCAAGTACTTGAAAATCAAAATCGAGATTTATGAAGAAGAAACCACACATGTAGATGAAAAGCATTTGAAAATCAGTTGATAACAGGATTGTAAAACTGATTCTGCAGAAAGCTGCTCTCTCTCAACTTTTGAAAATCTCAGCTTTTGAATACTATTTATCTAAAATCTGTCTGCATAAAGCTACTACAGTAAAATTGTTTGGTTGCACAATTATAGAAGCAGCTTTCTGCAAATGTAAAAGCTATCCAAATGTGCAACCAAACGGTACCTTGGTGGATAAAAATTTTGTTTTTTTATTCTATTAGGCTTGAATAATTCAATTTATCATCACGGATTTCAAAAGGCTTATTGGCTTATAAAAAATATTCAAACTCATGAAAAGCTATAATTTAAGCCATTGTTTGGGTAGCGGTTAGGTGGGAATAGTGGTAAATAAGTCTAAAAACATGTTTTTTTTTCAAGAAATAAATGAGTAAATAAACTATACCAAAATATCTTAGACAAGTTGGTATTAAGATTTAGATCTCTCTAGAATTAATCTATTCTTCTCAATCTATTCCACTGGTATAAGGAAGACTCACATGTCAAAACACCTATAATCACGGACCCATATGTCAAATCATTTTTATTTTCTAATTCTTTATTCACATCTTATTCACTTTTTATTTATAATTTATTCATAGTCAACCAAAAAACAAAATTGTTATTATTACATTTTTATAAAATACAATCATACAAAAAAAGACTTATTCTTTATCTAAACTGGAATATTTATATATTACGGAATAACTTATGTCTCTACCCAAACACATGCTAAGTGAATGGAACGATAAAGTCAAGTAGGAAATATATATATATATATATATAGATAAATGATTAGGTGCGGCTCGTGCGGCTCGTGCGCCCCGAAATCAGACCGTCCGATCGATGGACCTCGATCGGACGGTCGATTAAAAAAAAAAAAAAACCAAAAAACACGTCGACAGCCCCTCGACAGCTGTCTCTCTCGAACGAACTCTCTCGAAACCCTCTCTCTCTCGATCTCTCGCTGTCTCTCTCTCTCTCTCGACGACGACGACGACGACGACGACCCCCGTCGACGACGACCGCGACCCCGTTGACCCCCGTCACCCCCATCGACGACGACCGCGACCGACCCCCGTCACGGACCGACCCCCGTCGACGACGACCGCGACCCCCGTCGCCCCCGTCGACCCCCGTCGACGTTGGTCGACGGGGGTGACGGGGGTCGACGGGGGCGACGGGGGTCGCGGTCGTCGTCGATGGGGGTGACGGGGGTCAACGGGGTCGCGGTCGTCGTCCGTCGACGTCGTCGTCGTCGTCGTCGTCGAGAGAGAGAGAGAGACAGCGAGAGATCGAGAGAGAGAGAGATGCAGCGAGAGAGAGAGAGAGAGATTTCGAGAGAGAGAGAGAGATGCAGCGAGAGAGAGAGAGAGAGAGAGAGAGAGAGAGCGCGAGAGACTTCGAGAGATTTCGAGAGGGAGAGAGAGAGAGACGGCGTGAGAGAGGGTTTTTTTTTCGTTTTTTTTTTTTTTTTTTTAAATAAGCTCGACCGTGCGATCGCTGGTCGTGCGATCGCACGGTCGGGATTAGGGGCGCACGGTGGAATTTCAGGGCGCACGACCGCAGCTAAACACTCCCCTCTATATATATATATATATATAATGAGCAAAATTAAATGGGAGGAAAGATAAAAATTGATCACACAACATCTTTACACTTCAATTCTATAAATAAGATTATATTAAATTTTGCTATGATCATAATCACAATGCATTAGGATAAAATAATTAATTAAGATCTACACACATGCATTCATAAATGTATCCTCCATGTTAACATGTGAAGGAAACACACATTTTACATGTGTATGCATTTTCACTCTTCAAAAAATAAAATTTAAAAAAAAGTGTGAACACATTTAAAGAATGACCATTATTCAACAATCAAGTTAATTAAGGGTATGAACCCTTCTCTAGGCTCTCCATTAATTGCAATTAGCACAATGCATTGACCAATGAATTGGGTCGCGTGTCCCCCCTTGTCATCTAAACAGTGTATAATTAAGGATATCAGTATGTGTGTGTGTGTGGACTGGTATCTTAGTGTATAATTCATTTTTTATAATAATATGTCTCGATAGGAAAGTATATATTTAAAATAAAGGAAAAATCTATATAACCCTTTAACTTTTCCTTAAGTCCATATAAGTTTCTCAAAACATCTATATAAATTCAAATCTAAGTTAAACTTTCATTAACATATGAGGAATATTATGTGAATATTTTGTTATGTTAACTTTAATTGAAAACACAATTTACCAAAACCTCCTACAATTTGTTAAAAATGCGAAAAATTTTCTATACATAACGATTTTACCCCTCTCAAATCTATCTGGAATGATAAAATCATTATTTATAGAGAATTTTTTACATTTTTAACACATCAATATTATGTTTTCAATTAATTAGACACAATATTCATAAAATAATCTTTATTTGTCAATAAAAATTTAACTCAAAAAATTTATTTGAATACACATGTATGTTTTTAAAATTATTATATGAATTTTAGAAAAAGTTATAGAATTATACATATCTAAGTGGTTTCAAGAAGACTCTCCAGCGTGATAGCCGGGGGTTGCTGGACTTTTTTTGCGCCTATAATTCCAAAAGCTGCCGACAATTCAGAGAGAGAGAGAGAGAGAGAGAGAGATGAAAGTGGGCCCAGGCCCATCAAAAGCACAGTCAGCCCATGATTGAATCAAAATGTCACTCTCTCATCAAAAACTGACCGACGTTCACAGGCTGTCCCTCAATTTTTTTTCAGCTTTTTGTCCTTTTCGAAGCATACGCGTTTTTTTTTAGCTTTGTCGATTTGGATTTAATATTTGCATGTGATGTCCACATGGCCATTTGGTTTTCATTTTCGTCGTAAATAAATATGTTTGTTCCAAATCTAACTAATTTTCTGCGGCTATTTGAGATTATTTTTATTTAATCCACCACCACTTAATAATAATAATAATAATAGTATGTATGCGTAAGAAAAAATAATTGTATGTATAATAAGGGCGTGTTTGTATAAACACAAAGAAAAATTGAAAGAAAATAAATGAATTTGGTTCAAAGAAAAACTAACTAAAAATAATATATTTTTTCTTTGATCAGTTTATATGGTGTTTGTGAATGTAATGAAAAATTATGGAAAATAAAAACTATTATTTGTGTTTGTGATGGAAAATAAAAACGAGTTGTTTGTGTTTATAATGAAAAATAATTTAATTCAACAGATCCAACTATTGAAATGATTAATATCTCTAACCAATAAACTCTAATAAAAAGCTAAACCCTACTATTAGTAATTAAAATGTTTATCAATGAAAAGACTTTGTTTAATTTATTCTGCTGATCCGCCCCTTCACAAAAAAATAATAATAATAATAATAATAATAATAATAAAATCTAACCTCAGTTGATCACCAAAGTATCACATCCTCATTACCCTTTCCATCGCCCTTTCAAGGTTTATCATCAGGTATTCTACTCCTCATATAACAACCCAACTTCCCAATTTTTTTTTTTTTTTCATTGGGCTTCAATTCATTGAAAACAAAAAAACACACACAAAAAACACCTGTACTGAGCGGTCCTACTAACAAAAAAAAAAAAAAAAATCAAACCAAAATCTAGATCTAAGATTTAAGTTAGATCTGTTAAGAAACAATAAAAATAAAAATAAATAAAACATAGGTTTATTCAACAAATCACAAAAATGGATTTAAGATCTCAATATGTATAGTTTAAGCAAAAATAAAAAATACCCAAAAATTATAGATCGGCTCGATATAATTATTCTTGTTGGTATGAAGAGAAAATCTCATTTTTTTTCACTTTCCTTCCTCTAGGTGAGGAAATTTTTTTTTCTCAATCCTAATAAAATAAAATAGTAAAAAGAAAGTGAAAGCAAGTTTTTTCCTTTTATTTGTTTAGCACGAACACCAATTTATCATCACTTTCCATTTGGTAAAAGCACACCCTTGTTAATGTTGTTTGTGGCTTTTATTTTTCCTCCACCCAGTTTGAATTTTTTTAAATATATAATTATCGGTTAAAATATATATATTTGTATATTAAAATACATGTTTTTTTCTTAAATCATGCATACTCAAATGAGTTGTATGCGTATGTTTTTACATTTTTCATAATGGGATATATTTTAATGATATGATAAAAATAAGAGAAAATTTCAAATAACCCCCTATGAACTGTCCAAAATCCATATAACCCTGACTTTTTCTGAAGTCTATATAACTCCTTGAAAATATCTATGTAAATCCAAATAGACCCCTTGGGTAAATTTCTTTTAACAGATGAAGAATATTATGTGAATATTTCGTTTGGTTAACCCTGGTTGAAATCACAGTATACCAAAAAAATCCCTACAATGTGTTAAAAATGTGAAAAATCAATGATGATTTTACCCTTCCTAATATATTATAAAATCATATCGGAAAGAGTAAAATCATTATTTACAGAGGTTTTTTTATACTTTTAACACATTGTAGGAGGACTTTGATATACTGTGTTTCCTCTCAAGATTAACCAAATAGAATATTCTTCATCTATCAACAAAAATTTAATTCAAATAGTTATTTGAATTTGCATAGGTGTTTTCAAGGGATTAGATATTCCCTAAAAATAAATATTGTGTTAGATATTCATATAATACATAAATAACATAACATTTGGGGAGTGTACGGGAACTCGCAAAAGCTTAGTGTTTAAGGATTATTATTTTATGCGTATGGATCAGCTTGTCAATTCAGATTCGGTTCCTCCTGGTAAAAAAAATTATATAAATAGTTGGACATAATAAAAATTTAATTGTATTAGTTTAAGGAAAATGTTACACTCACATCATTATTTTTTAACCATCTAAACTATTCAATGTGATTTACAATCCATGGATTAAAGTTTTCATGATTGAAGCCTTCATTTTGTTAGTTGATTGAAATGATCAATGAGTGTCATAAATAAAAATATTTTAAAAGTATTTTTTAATAAACGCCCATAAAATTTCAACCCTCCACCCCCCAAGTGCTACTACGTGGAAGCAATTACACATGATTTAGGCTTTGTTTGGGAGCACTTTTGCAGTACCAGAACACAGGTGGAGTTATAATGTCAAGAATATGTTTTCACAGTCGGGGAAACAAAGAAAAATGGGTCAAAAATAGGATACGTCAAGAAATCAGTGAATTGTCGAGGCAACGACAAGGCGGCCTATTTGTGTCCACGTTCACGTTCACGTCCGTGGCGTCCGCCTGACTTTAACACATCTACAATGCTCCCCCAAAGAGAGCCTTAATCAAATACTAATGCAATCAATGTCAAATTTAAAGATCAAGAGAGGATTCCATGAAAAAGTAAGTTAAAAAGATAAAGAAATCTTACTATTTTCAATATCTACTGCTTTCCTTTTTAAGGTGTCTTCCCTCTATTATTGCGATTAGATTCTTTATGTCTCATTCTACGTACGATCAAATCGTACCTAGAACAGATCAGAAAATCGACACCACAACCTATAAATTTAATTTTTGTTAACCAACTCAGGGTGCATGTAACATAGTATCATGGGGGATAGATTGATATTAAATGATGAATAGTTTTGTCACATTATTTTGTTATATTTTTTGTTTTTAGTTTTTTTATTGGGTTTATCAAAGAGCAGGTCCTATATCAAGAATCTAGTTCTCTCAGATTTCATATAATAAATCAACGTAATAGTGACTGGATTGACAAAGTAATGACACAGAATTAAAGGATTTTGAACTGTCATTTATTCAGATGCTCAAATGGAATGAGAACCAGTGGTTACGAAAGCTGTCGTGTGTGCTATTATTATGCACGATTTAAGAATAAGAATAAGACATGTTAACATAGTATTATGGACCGCATGAATAGTATCATATCATTATCATATATATTAAAATGATAATACGCGATCCGTGCAAATTATGTATAGTATAGCCCAGTGAGATATATACTTCGATAAGTTGATATGCTTTCTTTATCAACGCATATACCTCAATAAAGAATGTATATAAACTATTAGCACGGATCGACTGCACCATATATATATATATATATACCACCACTTCAACTCCGACTACTTTCTCCATAACTGTCTCTTTTCATTTTCTTAACATCTCATCTCTTTAACACTCCATTATGTACCTCCACCTCTTATTACTTGTAACTGAGATTCCTCCATGGACCTATAAATTAAAGGGTTTGCAATGTAATCCATAACTAACAAGTGAAGAATAAATACCTCCCTCTACTTCTCTATTTGCTTGTGTATTTTGTTTATATATTTATATTCTACTTAGTTTATAACACGTTATCAGCACAACGACGCTTTTGTCTAATTCAAAAAAGAGGTTTGTATTTTGGTGAGTTCATGATGCTCAAATCATCATGATTTGATCTTATATTTTGTGTACAACATGGTAGATAATTTTATGATTTTCTTTTTGATAGAAAAATGGTTTCCTTACTCTATGCTACATAATTAAATATACCCATGCGTTATATTGTTTTATCTATTTGTTTTAAGAGTGCATTTCTTTATGCATTTTCTATAGCATAATTGTTTCAGTCATGTCCAATCCTATCTTATGTATTCTTATATTCATGCATTCCTCTTAGTTTACAATATATATATATATATATATATATATATATATATATATATATATATATATATATATATATAATGCAACTGTTATTTTTTTAGAGAAAAATCGATCAAGCTTCTAAAAACTTATGAAAATCAGAAAAAGTCTCTGTAAAATTGATAAATCCCCTCAGGTCCCTATCTTATTAGATAATATTATTTTAGTTCCTATAACTAACCAGATGTGTTGTTAACCCTAACCATGCATGGTAAAATATTGTTATACCCTTTTAAAATTTATTTTCTTTGTTAGAAAAAATATATATAACTCCCTGAAAACTTATGAAAATTGAAAAAAGTCCCTGTGAAATTTAAAAATCGTCTTAACTCCCTGAAATCTTCAAAAAATCATAAAAAATCATTGTGATTATCTAAAAATATATACTGATTTATTTAAATTTTATTAAACAAATTATAATTTTATAGTCAAGGTGTTATGCTTTTTATTGCTAGTGATTTTGAGTTAAGAATATTATTATAGAATTTTGATTTGGTTTTTAAATTGTTTTCTCTACTGATTTTGTAATGGAGTTAATGAAACTGTAATTGTTTTTTGTTCAGTCTATGTAATGAGATTGAGGAGAGAAAAATGTTGAAAAATGACTCAATTTCGTATATCAATTGAGGTTCAACGGATTTTTTTTTTTATATATACATATGAGGATGACATTTCAAGACATGAGGATGTTAAAAAATGACGGGGGTATTTTTGTCTTACAAAATAACTAAATCTGATTTATAAAATTTGTAGGAACTGAATCCAATTTTAGTAAGTTTTTTAGAGCTTATTTCAATATACTCTTGACCAGAGACTAAATTCGTTAACCATATACACTTCGTTAACCATATACATTTTATGAGAATCTAGGATGATTTTCTGATTTTAGAGAAACTTTTTATAATTTTAAAGAGTTCAAAAGTTTTTTATTTATTTTTTATATAGCTCACGCGGGAAAAAAACCGGCGGTGGAAAGGGTGTTTGGCAGAATTTTTTTTTTTTTTTTTAAAGAAAAGGTGTTTGGCAGAGTTAGGACCCAGTCACTGAACAGATCTTTGAGTTTGAGCCGAGAATGGCGTGACAGAAACATATAAAAAATGCTCTCATCTCTTCAAGAAGCCTATCCATCATATGTGCAATAAATTCAACTGTTGAACACACCTGTTTTCTTTTTCTTTTTTTTTGGTTTAATTTACTTTTTTTAAATTATTTATAGCACCCTGGTTTGCAGTGGTCTTTATTTATGACCCAATGTGCAATTCACGTGGTTCATCTGTGATTCTCTTTTATTTTTTATTTGGAAAAAAATCTATATAACCCTCTAAAATCCATATAACCCCCTGCCTTTTTGTGAAATCCAAATAAACCCCCAAAAATCTAACAAACCTCCAAAAACACCCTTCTTTCGGTTAACATATGAGTTAGCTAAATTTCACCTTAGGTGTAAAATTACATTTATACTATTCTCCTATATGAACCTAAAAAACTTAAACCTAACATTTTTTTTACATTCATCATTTTTTTTTGAAAGAATATATTCATCATCTCAAGTTATAAACAATGAAAACAATGTGTATGTTGAATAATGGGACTCCCCAATCGCCAGTGGACAAGTATGGATAAGGCAATGGTCATGAGAGCTACAACAGTCAGGTGGGTGGTAACCATTAATGTTTAAGAGAGGGGGAAACAATGTGGAAGAAGAAGATGTGTTCTAACACGGGAGAGGCAAAATCGTCTTTATTAAGGGGTTATTGGAATTTTGAGCACTTTGCAAGGGTAACGGTGTATTTTGGAGATACGGTGGGTTAACATAATGGAATATTCTAAAAATATTTCACTTCGGACAAGTTTATTTTAACTCGGGGGTTGATTTGAATTTGTGTTAAATTTCTAGGTTTGAATTTCACCAAAAGACATAGGGTTTTATGGATTTTTCCCTTTAATTTTTTTTTGCCCTTCAAGTGAGAAAGAAATACCTTGATATAATTAGCTCTCATTTAGATATATTTTTAGTTTTATATATCTTTGTAAATGTTATATAAATTTATATGCCGATCCTCTCATCATCATCTTACCTTCTAAGACATATACCAAAACATCAAAAAATGAGGCGAAAAATAAAATCGAATATATCTTTATTTGTTTTTATGCTCTAACATAAAATTAATCTTGAATCTGAACATAAATGCATTTTACACTTAATTTGGCAATTCAACTCCTATGAGACTGGTGATTATAATTGGTGGCGAGTGGTGACTGCAGGTGCCGCTACGGCCAGCTCACGCTTCAACCAAATTTGGCGTCCCAAAATCCTAACAAACATCAAAGTGTTCTCCTGGCTGGTGTCGCGGGAACGCCTTGTCACGGGATCATATAGAGCGCGTTGGGCCCCCAATGACTCCATCGACTGCCCCCTCTGCTCAGCATGCCCGGAGACCATGCAACATTTGTTTTGTGACTGCGGGGTTGCAAAGGAATTTTGGGAGGTAGTGGGTGCATTGACTGGACTCACAACCCCTTTCACATCACTTGAGGAGCTATGGGCTGTTGGAGCCGCCCTCAAGAGGCTATCGGCAAACATTTTGGAGGCCACCATCTCGCAATCCATAATACTGGCGAGCACTTGGACAATTTGGCTCACTCGGAACGAGCTCATTTTCAAAGGGACGCGGGTGTATCAAGAAAACATGCGAGATTTGTTCTACAGCTGCGTTAAGGATTGGGGGAGCACCATCGCAAAGGTGGAGGAGGTTTCATTCAGGAATGGGAGATTGATCATAAGGTAGTCGCGGGCGATCGGGTGATCCTTTCGGGCTAGACATCTCTTCTAACTGGAGACACCTTTTTGGTGGCGACGCGATGAATTTGTACACTTTTTTATGTATTTCCTGTTATGCTTTCTATCCTCCCCCTTTCAGAGTTTGTAATTTGAATTCAGAAATGAAATCAGGTAGCAAACATCTACATTTTCTTCAAAAAAAAAAAAAGACTGCTAACTCATTAACTAGAGTCATGAGTTTGTCCCCCATATTTCACGAGGTTAAAACCTTTTGGCTTTACCTATAGTTATATAGTGTAGAAGTCCCTTGTCAACAAAATTTTTTGTCAATTAAAAGTTTCAATTAAAATATTGACTAATTTGAAGATATTTATCTGTTGAATATCTAACTAGATGCAATCCAAATTCCATGTTAATGAAATTTAACAATCGCTAAAGTTTGATCAATTTGGAGATTAAAGATAATTATGAACATAATCATAAGAGAACATTTAGTCCTATCACTTTTGGTATGTGTGCTATCAATTTTGATGTTGATCCAACTTGATTTAATTAGGTTACGAAATCTGTTAAACTTTGGTTATTGGATTTTTTTTTCTTTGATTGTTCATCTTGATATACATTTATCAACCATATACAACAAATTTTAATTTATTTTGAAATTTATACACCGTTCAATTGCATATATATTCTATCAGTGGTGAAATTTTTAAAGATTCAATCTATGGAATTCCGAAATTAATTAAGGGTAAACTTAAAATTTTCTTTAGTGTACATTTAATTTGACATCTCCCTTTTATGAGTAAAATTAATATTGGACTGACACAGGCTAACAGATTTTGATAGGGCCTTTCATTCAAATACAGATACATTCACACCCATGTGCAACTCCATTCAACCACACCAGTTTTTTTTAAAAAAATATACACTAAGTCAATTGAAGCTCATAGTTCTATAAAAAAAAAAAAGTGAAATGTACACTGAGATACACTAGTATAATTTTTTTCTTTAAAAAATTAATTTTCATACATTATAATAGCACAATATACGCTGCGCTACAATAGTATAGTATACACTGCGATGTTTCAGTGTATATTGTATTATCGTAATATATAGACGGTTGAGAGACCATTTATAGGCCGCAGACATAGCTGCAAAATGGACTGAGTATATAAGCGCTCAATACTTTTATATCATATTTTAGTTATGGATATATATAAAACCTTGAGATAAACGGTCCTTTTCACTTTTGCGTTGTTATAGTTCTGTGGATTTTTTTTATTTGCTCTTTCCTAGACACAGTTGTAAAATGAATTGAGTATTTGTCAAGCTTAAAGTTTAAAGTCTTAGAGGGAAAAAAAATTAATAATTCTCTTTATCTTATGAAACTGGCTCTCTTGAAATGAGCAACATATTATAAAATTCTATGAGATATAATGATATATTCAGGGTTCATTAGCTCCCGTATGGCATGGAACATAAGGCAAGAATAATGAAGAATAGATGAGAATAGCTAAAAAAAGTTGTTTGTTTTGATAGAATAAACCCCGATAGTTATGTCTGGATAAGCTAGAATAAGGCCTGATAACAATTCTTAGGAAATGGTGGAATTGTTTATCAAGGCTTATCTATGTCAATGGATAAAAATACTCTTCTCTGTCATTTTAAAAAATTATCTCACCTAACAGAATCACACAGATTCCAAAAACTGTCACATCTATCAAATCAATCATATATCTCTCACACTATTCCCAGGGGATATAATTGTCATTTAAAAAATCATAAACTCTTATTCATCCCTTATCAACCATTTATCATCACTTTATCCAAGGTGAACCAAACAACAAAAAAGTCATTTTTACGTTTCCCAATAAGAATAACAAAAAAGACAACCAAACAAAAAGTTGCTTATTCAACCTGAATTGTTATCTATCTCGGTATAGCTATCGGGAGCGAATAACCTAATGTCACACCCCATACGGGGTGGAATATGTGGTAATAGAGGAGAATAAAAAAAAAATGTGTTTGGGTAGAGATAATAAGTAGGTATAGTTATGCAAATTAGGTGAGAATAAACTAGTATTTGTATTCCAGGTACCCCCTGGAATTGTGTTATTCCTCTACTGGTATAAGCCTATAAGGGGATGTCAAATTATATGTAATCACATCAAATCACATATTACCTCCTCTTATACATCAATAAGACCTGCATGTCAAAACAACTTTTTACACCTTATTCACATTTTATTTTTCATCAACCAAACAACTCAACATTTATTATTACGTTTTCCAATGAGAATAACAAAAAACACAACCAAACAGAAAATCACTTATTCTATATTTACTCCTGGAATATGTATAAATCTCAAAAAAACTTATGTCTCTATTCAAACAGACACGACTTATTTATTTCATATTTATTTATACTTTAAATTATATTGGTGATTCATTTTATATTGAAGTTTGACATGTACATATTTAGTTTGTTATTTATTATTGACTAAAACTTTAATCTATTATTATGATGATTTTTTATTTTTATATTTCACACATATTTTATATTTTTATATATTATCAAAAAATTTAAAATATTTTCATCAAAGATGTTCGGTTTATTTGGTGACTTGTTGAGTTACATAGTTTTTTGAGTTTTTAAGTTGCTCATTTTTCCTTTTTTCTTTTTTTTTTTTTTAGATCATTTGGAAACGGAAGGGTGGATAATAGTTGAGCAGACTTGTTTTTTTAGATTTTGTTTTGGGCATTGATACACTCAGTCATGCATTGAAAACCAACCATATAAAATCTTCTAATCGAGTATATAAATAATTGATTAGGAAATATGAAAGAAAACATACATTCAATTTGTTCGAATATATACTTCTTTCTTTTTGGAATATATACATGCATTTCATTGACCTAGTATATATATTTTTCAAAAAAATTTCAGACTGTGTTGATGGTAAAATTATCTCCAAAGATGACCGTCCATAACATTTTCCTTTTGTTGTTCTACCTGCATCATCCAGTCATATATATACAGTTATTACAGCTGAGCTTGTGTTGATTATGAAATAAAGAATTGACAGCTCAGTAAGGATAACCTGATCTGGATTATTAAAAGAGAAAGCATTATGATCTCAATATGGAGAAAAAAAAAACAAAAGTTTTGGAACTAAAAAAGCTAATGAAAAGGCCTTTCACAATCACACACAAAACAGTCTGTATCTGTATGTGTTATCATTCAATGAATTTTGGTTAAAGCTCCTACCAAAAAAAACAAAAAATAAATAATATATAATACACTGTATACAAGTCATTTTCAGTCACTCTTTTTTTGTCGGTTTGAGGGACCTAAAATGTTTGTAAATTTAATTCTCACAAAGTCCAGCATACCAGGTTTAGCATAGGACACATACACAGTCATTCCTGAAATCTCATTTGAAGTATATATTGTAGTAGGTCTAGTATATGATTTTCTTATACAAAATATGTAATTAATTCATTACAGTATATATATATTATTTTTTGTAAAATCATATATTTTATTAGATAAATATATACATTAAAGAAAAATAAAAAACACGTACAACTCAGAGGACTGCAGAAATGATCGGATTTTTTACTTTTTCATGATCTTTGGTCAAAAAATGGATCATTGTCAAAATTATGGAAGTCTTGTTTTCTTGATGTTTTGTTCATGAGCACACACAAAAAAAAAATGGGATAATTTCCAAAAAAGGAATAACAGTTTTGTGACAATATTTTTGTAAATATCACATCACCATATATGAAATTTTTAATGAAGTATATATATTTTACTATATTAATATATATTCTATTATAAAAATATAAAAATATACACGTTCAATTCATTGTACATGTAATTCACTTTTGTTGAAAACATATATTTTATTATTATTTTTAAAAAATTGGATCTACAACAATGTCAACTGGAATGGCCAAGTGTAAGTGCATTTGTGATAGTGAAACTACAGCTGTAATTGTAAATTAAATTATATATATCTAAAATGGATTGTGTATTGAATCTGAGCTGTTGATTGGTGTAAAGTATTTATACCTAAAATATATAAAAATAATAATGAGGAGGGTTGAGGTTAAATAAGAAAGACTTAAGTTTGACCTCTGGATCACACACGTGCCCCAAAACTTCGCATGCATTTCTTTATCCACCGACAAACCATCACAAAATAATAATAATAATAATAAATTAATTAATAAACAAAAAATAAAAATAATAATAATGATTCCTCCAAAAGACAAAGGTTTTGTTTGTTTCACCATATTTGCGGTTTTAATTTTGTCGATACTGTACATGTTTTGACGTATTTGAATGAAATATTTTTAAAGATAGCTCTACGTATTTGATCATTCCCTTCATTGAAAATAATATTAGAAATAAATATTATTTAAAATGATTTGTGTTTAATAAAATACGAAAAATGAAACTTATATTGAGTTATTCTTCATAGTTACTCGTGATAGACAATTATGTCACCCGGAGAAATAAGCCAATGACAATCTATGAAGAATAACAGCTGTTTTTAAGGTATTCTCAGTTTAAAAAAAATATGAAAATCATTTTCTTGTTGTTTTATTGATCTAGAATAAATTAAAGATAAATGATTCATAAGAGGTTTATAACTTTTAAATGATAATTCTACCCTAAATTAAGCATATGTGTAAAAGATATGCGTGTTTTTAATCCATTAACATAGAATCAAGACTTTATTGATATGTACGATGCAATACAAATAAGGCCAGTTAGACCGTGATGAATGATGGAGAGGATACTAGTGTAAGGATAAATGAGAGAAGAACAAATTATTCTATTTATTATAAAAAATAATTGAGATAAATTACATAGAGGTGTTCCAAATTTCAAATGAAATAAGAATTTTTTATTCCTCATAAATGATAAAATAACATTTATTCATTTTTTATCTTGATTTTGATAAATATGAACAAAGATAAATAAACTCTCATATACTCAATAAGCTCTACAGTTTCATCTATAATCTAAAAACACTTCCCCAACAATCTATATGTTGTGTTATTGCAATGTATACTACATTATCATAATATATGAAAGTTAAAACAAAATTTATTTTTTATAAAAAAAATATATTAATATATTTCAATATACAAAAATACATAATTGAATGAATATTATTTTAAAAATAGATAAAAGCCGCATACAAGAGTGAACACGTAGTTACACGTATCATTTTTGAAGATTAATATATAATTGACTTTTTATCTACTGTAATCATGACAAGTAACCAAAACTTAGAATGCCCTCCAACCAAAACCAACCCAAACTGGGTCCCATCCCCATTTCACACTCCCCTCCCCCAGCACCCTCACACCCTTTAAATCCAAACCCCACCCCCTCCCTTTCCATTCTTGGGAACCAAAAGTTAAGAGCTCCCAATAACCCCAATATCCCCCTACCACCACCACCATGGCCTCTCCTCCAGACACAAGCAAGACCACCAAGCTAGAGCGCTACAACAGCTACCTCCGCCGCGTCAACTCCTCCAAACTCCTCTCCTCCTCCTCCAAACTCCTCTTCCGCTCTCTCCTCCTCATCTCCCTCCTCCTCCTCCTCTTCTTCTCCCTCTCCCACCCCTCCCTCTCTGACCCCACCCCCTCCACCCACCGCCGCCTCTCTCTCCTCTCCTCCGCCCTCTACGGCCCCTCCACCTCCACTTTCACCCCAACCATCGAGCGCCTCATCCGCCAATCCTCCACCCCCCGCCGCCCCTCCGGCCTCTCCATCCTCGTCACCGGCGCCGCCGGTTTCGTCGGCTCCCACGCCTCCCTCGCCTTAAAAAAGCGCGGCGACGGCGTCCTCGGCCTCGACAACTTCAACCACTACTACGAAACCTCCCTCAAGCGCCGCCGCCAGGATCTCCTCCTCCACCACAACATCCACATCGTGGAGGCCGACCTCAACGACTCCCCGGTCCTCGCCAAGCTCTTCGACCTCGTCCCCTTCACTCATGTCCTCCACTTGGCGGCCCAGGCCGGGGTCCGCTACGCCATGAAGAACCCCCAGTCCTACGTCGCGTCCAACGTGGGCGGGTTCGTGAGCCTGCTGGAGGCTGCGAAGGCGGCGGACCCGCAGCCCGCGATCGTCTGGGCCTCGTCCAGCTCCGTGTACGGGCTTAACCGGGCCAGCCCCTTCTCCGAGTCGCACCGGACCGATCAGCCCGCGTCGCTCTACGCGGCGACGAAGAAGGCCGGGGAGGAGATCGCGCACACTTATAATCATATTTATGGGTTGTCTCTCACCGGGCTCAGGTTCTTCACTGTCTATGGCCCTTGGGGGAGGCCTGATATGGCTTATTTTTTCTTCACCAAGGATATTTTACAGGGGAAGACTATCTCTGTTTTTAAGACTCAGGTAAACGATTCATTCATGTTACTTATTTAAAAAATATTAGAATACTATGGTTTTATATATTAGTAATTGAATCATCTCTCCTTATCTCTAATATGATATTTGTTGAACCCAATCTGACATTTATTTGTTCTGAATATGACAATTAAATTACCGGCATCAGAGTATCTTAATTAGTTTTTCTTTGAAGGGGACCGGTTAGATTCAATGGTAACCAGATAATTTGATTGTCCAATATCATTTTAAGATAATTTATTAAAATTATTGTGTGTGATTACTATTTAAAGAGAAAATTTAATGATAAAATATGTCTATCTTAGTATGATAAGAGCTGATAGTCATGAATGTATTGAACAATCAAATTGTTCAAAATTACTGTTCAACCTAACCTGTTCCCTCATTTGAATAGCGATATTAATCTATTACAATATAGATTACTATATATACTAGTTGAATGAGGTGCCATTTTTTTGTTTAATTGTTTTTTTCTAATTGTTCTCATTATAAAACTTAATAAAGATTTTTTTTTTTTTTTTATCGTTTATGAATAAATTATAAATGAAAGATTAAAAAATTGAATAAGAATTTGTAAAAAAAATTAAAAAAAAACTGATGTGATATGGGCCCTAATGGATGATTCCGACATATGACTTGTGTATAGACAAGCTAAAAATAGCTCAATTCTATTAAATGCTATTTATGCCCAAAATAGACAATTACCATATCTGACTCTCGTTGACATGCTTAATTAAACACAGGACGACAAGGAGGTGGCGAGGGACTTCACGTACATCGACGACATCGTGAAAGGGTGCATAGGGGCGCTTGACACGGCGGAGAAGAGCACGGGGAGCGGGGGAAAGAAGCGGGGGCCGGCGCAATTGAGGGTGTACAACCTGGGCAACACTTCCCCAGTTTCAGTGGGGAAAATGGTGTCCGTACTGGAGGGATTGCTGGGGCAAAAGGCGAAAAAGCATGTGATGAGGATACCGAGAAACGGCGATGTCCCATACACGCACGCGAACATCAGCCTCGCCGAGAGGGATTTCGGGTACCGGCCGACGACCGACCTGGCGACCGGGCTCAGGAAGTTTGTGAAGTGGTATGTTGGCTACTATGGGATACAGCCCAAGGTGAATAGCAACAACAAAAAGGAAGGTGGCTTGAAGAGGACTGGAGGGGAAGCTGAATAAGGTATGGGGTGGTATTACTATTATTGTTGTTATTATATTTTTTTTTTTTTTGGAATTGTGGGGTGGGTTTGTTGAGATGGAGGGGGAATAATGGGGATGTGTAGATCTGTGAATTATATAGCAGGAACACCAACAAAAACTTAATTGTGCAAAAGAGGGGAAAAAAAAAAAAAAACTGTACCAAGAACAATGGAGAAGTTGTGATATTGTTTCATTGAAAAAGTGTACAGAGAGCATTGATGGAAATCACGGTCTCTTCCTTTTTGTTGTTTTGCATTTTTTTTTTTTCATGGATGGATCAGTGGATGTAATTGTTTATACTTTACAGTGATTGAAACATGAATTATCATTATATCATGGGGAAATTCTTCAAATACCCCTTGATTAAGGGTTTAATTTTTTTTCTACCCCCAGACTTTTTTTATTTTTTATTTATCTCTAAAATCTTATCTTATTTTTTTTCTGTCCCTAGACGTATGTCACCTCATTTTTTATACCAAAACCACCCCCATCTATAAATTAGTATTACATTTCTGTAATTGATCGTTACGATTCTGTAATCAGTTATCAGTTATTACATTTCTATAATTTACATGTCCTTAGTTTAGTTCTATGTATGATATTACATATTTGTTGTGTAAATTATAGTTTTTGTAATTTCTGTTGTAATTGTTACAAGAATAATATAAGATATTACATTTCTATTATGTAAATAGTAGATTATGTCATTGGGCATCACATTAGTGGTTTTTCTTGTAGTTGTTATATAAATGTTAATTTCAGTAATTGTTAAGTACATGGATCAAGAAGTAATTTTATTAAAATATTACAATTGTTCATAAATTTTCAATTCAGATTCATGCTATTACTAATTTTGTTCATATTGCTAAATAAAAATTTATTTAAGTGTTTGATTGTTGTATTTTTTATATAGCTTGAAAAACCCGTTCTTCGTTATGAAATACATTTAATGTTTAGTTCGATAATCTTGTTTCATTTTACCCAAGAGAACATGAAGAGGATTAAGGGGGAGATAACAATTAATCATTAAGATTTGAAGAAAACGTCGTAATTCAAACAATTGATGTATCTATTTTAACGAAACTTTAAGATTGTATCTATAACAATTTTGTGTACACTGAATGCATTTACAGATGATAATGTAATGACTTTAAAAATGTATATATGATCATTTTGTGTATAAATATCTTTGCGTACTTTAATTTTTTGTAGATAACTATTAAATATTTGTAACTATGTATATAATTTCTGTATGTATCATATTATATTTCTGTATTTCTTTAACTTTGTTTGTAAGGGATAGTTCGGGTATTATGAAAATTCAGGGGCAAAAAAAAAATAGGATTAGATTTCAGGGGTAAATAAAAAATAAAAAAATTTCAGGGGTAAAAAAAAAATTGACCCTTACTCAAGGGGTATTTGAACAATTCCCTCTTATATTATTATGGGCATTTAGCAAAAATAACATCGTTTAAACCAATATTAGCAAAAATAACACTACATGAAAAATATTTGTAAAAACTAGCACCGGTCAGCACTGACTTGTTTTTTTTTTTTTACACTGGAGGCGCCATATATATATGGTGTCTCCGGTTAAAATATATATAGCTGATAAAGAAAATTATGAAAGATTTGTTTATTTGATTAAATTTTAATGGATAAGATTGAAGGAGAAAATCATGGAAGATTTTTAAGATAAGATGGAGAAATTTATGGAAAGATATTATTTTTTAGCTACTCAAATTTAATTAAAAAATTTAATCGATCAAGCCAATTTTCCATGAATTTCTCTCATAACAAATAACTCTGAGCCATTAAAATTTAATTAAATAGTTGATAAAAAAAATCTCAACCATTAATTTAATTAAAGGAGAAGAAGTAGTGATCTCAATAAAAAAAAACAAATGAGGCGCCATATATATACGACGCCCCCCTTTAAAATGTAAAATCACTGGAGGAGCCATATTTATATGACGCCTCCAGTGTAAAAAAAAAAAAATAGTCAGCGCTGATCAGTGCTAGTTTTTACAAATATTTATCATCGGGTATTATTTTTGCTAATATTGGTTTAAATGATACTATTTTTGCTAATTGCCCTATTATTATTAGTACATGGTGATGGCTAAACTATATGTGATATAAACGAATCATTTCTTGGCATTGACAGAGATATCTTTCTTCACTGAGACATTCGAGTCTTAGTCAGGAAAAAAAGAATACTCTTCTTCCAAATGAATTTGACATTTATTGATGTATATTTGATTTAGACAGGAAAAAAAGAATGCTCTTCTTCCAAATGAATTTGACATTTATTGATGTATATTTGATTTAGACACACCAACTATATCATAAATAGCTAGTGTCGGCCAAGGTGGACCTGGATAGAACTGGATAATATCCTCTCTCCAGTGGTCCACAGGACCAGCCTTGAAAACTAGAAGATTAGTTTTAACAATTTTTTAATAATTTTTAAAATTAGTTTGAACAGAAAACAAATCTCAATAAAATAGGATCAAAGAAATAAATCATTTGTAAATGAAGGCCATAAGTAACTGTCTTGATCGTCTATACTCAGAGACTAACCCTAGTGGTCCTAGAACAACGCCGATGGATTGGTGGGGTGAAGGCACACTTGTCCACTTGCTTTGGGATTTTAAACTATCCAGCTATGTGTGCAATAAATTGATGGAGGTCATTTGTTAGTTAAGCATTGACCACCTATTGAGGCTCTCCATGTTGTTGACATTCTGGTTGAATATCAGCAGCACAGTGAAAGTTAAATCTTAATCAATCTCAACTTGAGATTCCAATGTCCAAACATGATATTAATTAGAGTTGGAGAAGAACTTAAAACTGTGCCCGATCCGATGAATGCATTTTTAATTATTGGATTATTTTATTGAGATTGAGATTTACTCAGGTTAGGGAAGAGAATAATTTTAGTAGGGGAGCCTAGGCCTTAGGGAACCCTTATGGGAATCAGGTAATATTTTAATCATACATAACAATCAATGAGATGCCTAAAAGCACTTGCATCCTGGTTGGCATGTGGTATGTTTGACTGTACTGTTTGATGTTTAGATATTAATTATTGTGCTTGTAGAAATTTCTAGACTCCTGTGGAAAAAAAAAACACTAACCCTAATAGGATATTATACTGGGGGCACTGATACTCTCAGATCACTTTACATCTCATTTACAATCACCATATCAATAATGCTATATATAAAATTGCCTCACATAATACATACTCCACTATACCACAACAAAATGTAAAATATAGAATATACTTCATTAACCAAGTATATACTTGTTGAAAAAAAATCAAATTGTGTATAGACAGCAAAAGAGACTGCGAACAGAATTTTTCTTCTCAAGTGGTTGACTGCCGGGCAATGCAAAGACCAGGATACCTTATTCAAATCGTTGAAAATTCATGGGCTCTATTCTGTCTTCCATGAAGAATAAGTTACATGAAAATATGAAATGCCTCTGTCAAGCATCCTTCATGTGGTTATGTGAGCTGGAGTTCTCAAATGAGACTTGCTTTACAACGGTACTAAACACTTGGGAGAGAAATTCCACTTCAAAGTTGAGTGTCATTAGATTTACAGGGACCTACATTAAAGAATATCAATTATGAAAGACTTCTTGTAATGCCTCAAATCATCCAGAATATATATAGAAGGAAATTATTGTGTAGCTGAGGATCTATAATGAGATGTGTTCACACATCATACAAGCCAACTTAGTAAACAATAAATGAAAAAAAAATGTGGGTTCAGATGGAACCCACAGTGGGGAAGCAAGGGTGGAGAGCATTTCATGCCAACATCATGCACAATGCCCAAACTTAGTCAAGTACTGCACATGATGGAGATGTTTTTTTTTTTCCCAACTTATTACATTTCATGCTGATCAAGAGCTAAGATTAAACATTTGATTAAATGTAACTTCAATGTCATATCATACCAGCATATCAAGGTACCCATTCCAAAAAAAATTTATCCAAACCCAACACATTACTTGTATTTGCATTATATATTATTTTAATTCAACTATCTTATATAATAATCTCAATCTTCAAAGTTTAAATAACACTTGGATTTATTTTAAGAGACAAGAAGTCCTAAAATCCTGATTTTAACATTTAATTTTTTATTATTATGCCATCTCTCATGTCACCTGATCACCCCACTTAACGTCTATATTTAAACATGTCAATTAACTAAAGAAATTATATACTCACTCTGAATCAAAGAAAACCTAAATTCAAATATTGATATTTCATTTCCATTGATAGGCTTACTTGCATGCTACACTAACATAGCAATTCAAATCTATTTTGATATGAGAGACAAACAAGCACAACCATATACTGGTTCTGGACATCATGGCCAAATGAGACATAACATCATGTAAGTGCAGCAAAAACCATCCTGTCAGATATTTGCTTCCCCCTTCCATGCATGTAAACATGAACATGATAGAGCTCTGACACTGACAGGCCACAACCCTCGAATATGGCAAAGTGATAACCACTTCAATAAACAACTTCCATGTGCTTTGAAGCCTTCTTTTTCCAACTCTGTTGTCCCTACAACACTAACCACCAGCTCACTTCATTGAAGCTAGGGAGAATGTGAGATGGCATTGAGCATTTCACCTGCTCTTCCGAATAGGATAAAATTCTATTAATGATGCATCGCATCTAATTCGTTGTGGAACACCTCAGGCTAAAAGCAGCAAAAACCTGAGTTAAATCAGTGAATCTCAAAAAGAAGTGTTTCTTCGATCTGTTGCCAGATTCCCCTTGATTGCTAAACTAAACAATTTTACGCTTAATAGGCATAACTATGCATCTATAACTCGATGCATTCACTGCCAGAATACCATTAAAAACCATCCCCTCCACTGGATCTCCTATAATCTCCACCATCACCATAGCCGCCATGAAACCCACCACCAGACGGGCGGTCATTCGCATAGTTTACTGTAATATTCCGCCCATGGAGCTCCTTCAACAAAACAATAGAAAGTATATATTTTCATAACGGGTCAAGTAATGATCTTATGAAGGAACAGGCTTCCTTGGACATGCAGAATTTTTGGTTTCCAGATAAAGTCATTTTATTGAATCATGGAACAACCTCCATACCTGGCCATTCATGCTAGACAAAGCAGCACTTGCAGCATCCGTACTGTTAAAGTTCACGAAACCATATCCCTTCGACCTTCCAGTGTCTCTGTCCGTTATAACCTTAACTAAAATATACAAACATGCAAGGTTAATACCAAAGAAAGCCCAAAAAAATGCAAGCAAATTAGAGCACACGCTAATCGGTACATTATGGCAATGCTCGATAGCCATTTTGTCCCAATCGTCAATCACTATCATCTTTTTTTTTGTATCATCTTTCAGGCATGCAAGTTACTCATTTTTATTTCACTGCACAAATCAATTCAAGAAAATTTTGTACCTTCTGTTACATCTCCAAAGCTTGCAAATGCATCCTTAAGCTTATGGTCATCAATTGAGTATGAAAGGCCTAAAAACATTGACACGCAATTTGAAAATTTAAAACATCACATACATCCCAAGGACAAGTAATCCTGCTAATAAAAAAGGCCTACCCCCAACAAAAAGCTTGGATGATGACATGCAGCGAATAGCATTCAGCATTGGCATCGCTGAACTAGATCCACTGGAAACGCTGTTCTTGGATATGCTTTGCCTAATAAGACAACCAAGCCTCGTGGAAAATGCCATTCGAACGTATTTCACCTTTACGTACCTGTATAGAAAACTTGAAATCAATGGAGCCCTCCACAGAATACTGGGTGTGAGCTAAACGGGGCAAAAAATCATTATTATATGGAAATGATACACTTCCACCCTGTTTGCTGCTCGCACCTGTTTTGATTTTTTTTTTAAGTATATACTTAGCTATCGAAGTGCATTTTTTTTTATAAAAAAATGATGTACACACATACAAATTGTATAAGTATTTTCATGTTTTTCTTAATAAAGTATCTACTGAGATAGTGGACTATATATTATGTTAGACGATTTCATACATTGCATTAGAGACGTGGCAACTGCAAGAGGGGCTGCAAAACAGACAGTGTGGATCAGTGCCCTTATTATATGGATATCGTTATGGACAGTCCAAGGGGCAGCCTCCACATACTTTGATGCTGCTCAGTAACGAGAAACTGGAGGCCCAAACGAGGCCTATGAAGGTGCCTACCCAGATATGTTGGGATGGTCAACTAGGATTCCAGTACAAAAGCAAGAGGGCAAAACTCGCAGGGCTCGCAAATGGATAGTTAATCCAAAAGTCCAACATTTCTCTAGATGCATCTTTTTCTTGAAAAGCTATTCATCAACAGCAAGTAGTGAATCCCCCATTTCAAACTCCTTTGTGCAAATTGTCGAGACAGCAGAGAAAGTGTAAATAATGCAAAAGAATAACTAGAGAAAAAGAATGGACTAATCCATGTTGAAGTTGATCCAGTGAGTCATTCTCCAGCATGCAAACATTTCGTCACTGTTCCATCCTCCATTAGTTAAGATTTTACCCACTTATATGAATATTCCTGAATTCAGTCATCAATTTCTAGAATGCCTTCATACAAAACCAACAAAATCATGATACTCCAAATTCATCACAAGTTACTCCATAAAACCGTCACTGCAAATCTTCTAGCAGTGAAGGTTAGCAAATGAAAATTTACCAGGTTCTTTATATGTTGCTATGTATACCACATGCACTTTCATTTGATGTTCAATTTGACAATATAAACGAATCCAGATCATGATAAACGGAAATCCTAGAGAAAGCTCATGTCATAAAAGAGCAAACAACCATACTTGCTTCAATCTAAGTGGAATTTCAGATTTCCAATTTTCCAAGGAGCCACTAGAAAGAACTCAATAGTGAAGTACTTGTTTGAAAAAGTATTGGGAAATTCTATAACCAAAAAACTGTTCCCCAAATGAAAATGAATGTAGCATGAACTATTAAAACACGGTTGCAACAATGTAAAGTTGACATTTCCCAAAACAAAAGGAGTAATATTGCTCAATTGGATATCAGAAATCTTCCTTTTTAGGGTAGGGTGGGATCAGGATTTAAAAAAAAACCTCCCAAACAAGGAATCCATATTTGAACAAAGATCCTAAAACACCTTGTCATTCCAAAAATTCCCTTTTTTGGATAATGAGAAAGGGTAATCAGATAACTCCCATCACATTTCAAGTAAAGATGGATTCCACCATTCTTTTTTCCTAAATTCCCCAGTCTATTTTTAAAAATTTCTGTTTAGGTCAAACGAAAGTGGAGGATTTTAAAAAAATTATATATTAACAAAGATTGATTGGTGCTAGGAAAAATTCCACCTAAACCAAGATTCCAGAATACCTCCTACAAGTTTTTTTTTTTTTTTATCAAAATAGAACATCGGAGTATTACTAAGAACAATATTTAATGTACACCATTCACCTCTTGGGTTCCAACAAAAAGTTTTCCAAAATCCAAACAAAAGAATTTCCAGAATGGAAAAGGAATTTTTTTTTTTTAGGAATCCTTGTCAAATCTGAATTCTCATTGAAGTTGAGTTTTCTAAAGCCAGAATAAAAAAAGACCCTTAAAATGGGGTGCACAACTTTCTCTTGACTCGCATTTCATAGAGAATGTAACTTTTTCTATGACCTTGTATTATAGTTGTTCATGAGGAGTAAAATTTGCTCTTTGAAAGTGTGAGAAATAAGCAGTGAGAAGTGAGGGAAAGTTTATCCACCTAGAAAATATGCACAAAGGGAACTTGAATGATCAAAAAAAGTTTTTACTTCTTCCCTCTGGCATGACAAAAAGTTGGTTGGATTCAATCCAAAAACTTTTGGCTGTGAATGAACTCCCCAACAAAATAGCTCAATATTTGACAACAAAACTTGCAATCATGGAGTCTTGTGTTAAATCTCATTACTTGTCTAAAAAATGAAAAAAAAAAACAAATCCTACTATGCTATAGGTCGGAACCTCTCCCCATAGGGAACTTTTATCAGTGTTATAATTGTCAAAGGCTCAAAGCGCCGAAATGCCTATGGGGCATATTATTTGCATAAAGACTTATTAGATTCAAGGTCAAGCCCAACTAGGCTTTATTACCACACCCCCCCCCCCCCCCAACAAAGATAGATATAGAAATAGCTGCTACCATGACAGAATTTCGGTCAACTCTTCAAAAATAAAAAAGGAATAATAAAAATATTGGACCTGTAAACCCAAAAAAAAGGTCATCACTTCTATCCAAAGCACATCCGCATCAAGGACGAAAAGCAAGGGAGCAACATGTTATATAGCACTCATGATATTTCCCATGTCTAGTAAGTTTAAATCAATAGTCCAATATGATATTTTTATGTAAATGTTGACATGTTAATTCACTAAGGCACCAATTGGATCCATGTTTGGTGGATTCTATGGTTTAACCGCCATATGCTAATCCAAATGGTATTTCCGCTTCCACATCCCAACCCCCCTTCTACGCGATTTCTTTGCAAATTTTGTTGCTTCTAAAAATCTGCCAAAACAATGCTTCCGAAAAGCCTACTTTCCAAAATCTCAGCGTCTCCACCGCACATCCAAACTGGGCCTAAATAATTTGATTGGGGTCAAATGAAACATGCACTTCTCATCCTATGAGACTAATAGTAAACTGTTAAGTACTCCAAAAAATTTATTTGTGGGTCTAAACTAAATAGGGTCCTTTACAAATGGCTACGAAGATGGCTGGTAGAGCATAATCTCCTTCGGTGCAAGATTTTTGAGGCGACATACTTCTCCAACCCCTCCTAGTGCTATGTTTTCCCTAGTGTCCCATAAATTGCCTAGAATATGGAGAGATATAGGCCACTTGGCGGGTGTGTTTTCGAAGACGATTACCCGAGACATTGGGATGGGCATCGTCTGTTTGGTGCGAGTCAAGGCCATTGATGGAGTGTTTTCCTAGAGACTTTTCAGTGGAGACAAATAAGTCAGGTCAGGCCCATGATTTCTGGTGTGATGATAGTAAGGGTGGGCATTGGAAGGTTGCCACAAGGAGAAACCTCCGAGAGAAGGAGATTGAGGAGTACATTGCCATGTCGGATCTTTTGCAGCGGTCCAACATTATGGAGGAAATCAAAGACTCGGTTTGGTGTTCCGATCCCATTAAGAGTGGTTATAATTGGTTGAGAAGCAACCGGCCTTACAATGTTTCTTTGGCCTCTAAAAGCATGAAAATATTTGGCACTAAGACTCCTTTTGAAGTTCATCACCAAAGACTATAGGGCAAGGTAGGCGCTGGAAGAGCCCGTGGATTGTGGGCTTTGTGGAGCCCAATGGAGTCCACTAAGCACATATTTTGCTTCTGTCTAGCGGCGAAACTCATTTGGAGGGCCCCCGGTGTTTCGACAAGTTTCAATCACAATTTTAACACTCTTGAGCAATTATGGAAAGTTGGGAAGCACCTTAAGAAGAAAGGAGATATGAGCAAGAAGGCTAACATCTCTCAAATACTAATTTTGACAGTGGCTTGGGCGATTTGGCTCATGAGAAACCAAATATTTTTTTCCAAATGGCTCCTTTTGCTATATATAAACTTGGGATTCAGTTGAGAACTTTATATGGATTGGGGGTCGGTTTTGTATAGTAGTCTCCTCCATCCGTTTCGAGTGGGGCAAACTGGTAGTGTTGACACTTTGTCTTCCCCATGCCCCATTTTCTCTTTTTGTTTTAAATAGCATCCGAATCTATATTGATTGATTGCATCCAAAAGGTTTGAATCGATTTATCCAATTAATTCATAGAGATGAATCTTTATTTGAAAGCCCGTAAATAACTAGTTTGATCATAATTAAATTTAACAATGATTGACAATCATGAAATTTCCATCATAACTAAAATTTCATATAAATATACTAGTTGTGTTAGGTTTTCTTGATCTCCTCTTTCGTAAAAAAAATCTTAATAGATTCAGATCTGCATCCTTAACAGAAAATATTGTCAATTCTCATTTTGGAATTTCACTTATAACTGATCAACATCTGCATCCTTGTAATCTTCCCATCCTAAGAATATCATATGGACAAAATAACGTTTTAACCAATTGAATCAATATTAGGGGCATCAACAAAAGAAGTCGTTCTGCGGGGAGGATTTAAATATAACTATGGGAGAGAGCATCAGATCCACCAAGAACAGCTTTGGACTGATTGCTAAAGATGTTTCATAACGTATATTTATTTACTGTTTCTCTGCTTCAACAATAGAACTTGTCAAGCTCTAAATTCTACTGAGATGCATCAAACTTCAACGCCCAAAAGTGCAGGGTCCAGTCATATCTTGATATAACTCTGATAACATATCTTGCCACTCATCACAGTCTACATGCATGACCTTTTTTTTTGGAGAAGATATATGAGTATCTTACTAAATGAAAAACCCTGGATAGAAGGAGATGAAGTATACCCTTAGAAAAGAAGCAAGAGGAAAGAAATAAAATGTAGAAAGAGAGGTGTAAAGGAAGGGGAGGACGCCAACATCAATACCCAAGATTCACCTCCAGAACCAATGATCCCCCATAATTGTGTAAGGCGTTTCCACCTCCAAAATGATTGCTACCCGATCTCTAAGAAGAGAGGATATGGCAACCCATTTGTTCTCCCAATATAATCTCTTATCTTGGAACTTGGAAGATTCCGTCATTTTGAGTAAGCCAAATACACCAACACACCACTTGTGGAACCAACCATTGAACTTGGAAAGATTGCTATGATCACCACGTTTTACTATGTCTTGGAAAGAGAAAGATGAACCAGGAGCATCACCCACCTTCCCCCAAATCTTCGTGCTAAAGGGGGGGCATGTCAAGTAAAGATGAGCATCATTTATCTTTAATATGAAGCTCAACCTTCTCTCAAAAAAATTTGGGAGCTACCTCATCTCCAGTTTTTAGCATCATTTTATCTTTAATATGAAGCTCCAACCTTCCTTCAAAATAAAGTACTCAGAAAAGTGGCATAACTTTTTTTTACTAAGAACACCCATCAAATCATTTTGTAATGACACCCATCAAATCATGACCATAGCATTTTTTTTTCCAAAAAAATAAAAATAAAACACATGTGGTGCATTGCTACCCCATTCATTAAAAAAGATAGTGAGAGAATTCAATAGGTAAGAGAGATGCTGGTGAATGCAGTATAAAACTACATAAAAATTTTCTTTTTTTTTTTAGGATGATATAGGAGAATCTTATTCCAAACTACATTAAAATATTTAAGAAGAAAAGAGAAAAGAATGTGAAGTTACTGATCAATTGATCCAGAAACGGAAATACAGCATTCAATCAAGCTAATTTCTGGATATTTTTCCCAGATATATATAGAGCCATGATAATAAAAAAAATAATCTGACAGAAAATCAGAGTACACAATAATTTCCTAATGAAAATAGAAAAATAAAACGATAACATTAGACAATGATAATATGTTGACCTATTATGCAAATCAATCAAACCAAAGCCCAAATATAACCACTTTAATCATGTGATGGAATCATAAAGCCCTAAAGCACAAAAATTTAAGGGAAAAATTATCACCATAATAGTTGTGTAGTACAGACACTAGAAGATGCATCAGCAATTCCTAACTACAAGAACATATTCAAACCACTCAGAAGACCACCCCTTCAAATAAACAAGACCATATTAATTGAAATACCATAGCATACAAGCAATCCTACAATGCATACCAATAATAATAACTGGGGGGTGTTCGAATGTGGGTTTGGGAATTAGCTTTTCCTCAAAAGCTGAGTTTAAAACTGAGTTTGCAAGAAATTATCTCTCCACTGATTATGAAAAAGTTAGCTTTTGAACACTTATTTATAAAAAAAAAGTGTCTTTAGCTTTTAATTAAGCTGCAGTTTTTTTTTTCTGTTTGGAAACAGGTTTGGGGAAATCAGATTTCTGCAAACTTATAATCTTTCCAAACCCACGTCCAAATGCCCTATAACACAATCGCACATCAATTTCATCTTGAAACATGTGCTAAGCGACAACTATTACCCGTACCTAAGCTTGACAAGTATCCGAAAAAAAATCTGAATCCGATCTGAATCCATATCCGACAAATCAAAAATATCTGATATTCGAATATCCGAAATGCAGATATGGATATCGGTGTATCCGATCCGATAAATATCCATATCCGACATATATTATAAAAATATATATATATTTGTATTATATATTATTCATATTTGTTATCTTGTATGATTAATCACAATCATGATATATTATATTACTATTATATTTTCAATGTATGATATCTAAAAGAGAAAATAAACCTTAAAATCTCAATTTTAATTTTTATATCTCTCTAATATATTATTTGATTATCCAATTTAATGTTAATATTTAAACATGTCAATTATCCAAAAAAAATATCCGTGTCTTGATCCGTATCCGAAGAGATCCGAATCAGAAATTAATATCTGTATCAGAATATGGATATTAACATATCCGATCTGTATCCGTCCGATTGACAGGTTTACCCTTACCGTGAAAAGGCCTTATAAAACACAATATTCTTCACAAATAATGTCAAGCTTTACTCACATAAAACAATTCAAAAATACATCAGGAGTAAACCATCCAAACTCATTGAGAAAAAAAAATTATCTTCATTTTCTCCATATTTCACTTCAACATGTAGCACACAAAGAACTTTTTATGCAATACTTTTCACAATGACACAAATAAAATGAAGAGGAACTTCAGAACGACCTAGAAACACGAGCTCGTTATCATTCATCATATCAAAAACATCTTATCTTAATGGATGAAAAATAAATCAAACAAAAACAACAAATAAAATAAATAAATCACGAGACACATCAAAAAAATTTCTTCCACAGCGAAATCAAAGAGAGGAACACATGACAAAAACGTTCCAAATGGATACAAAACCACATCCAACTAGGCTCAATACATGCACGAACGAATCAACCAAGAATGGCTAGAAAGATCGAATAGAACGCATATAGATCAAGTAATCGATGCACGGAAAAATTTAGGGCTCGGAAGGGTTTTTCAGAGACTGACCTAGTAGAAATGGAGGTCGGCCGGCCGAACTGGGGAGGGAAGCGGGATGAGGAAGAGCTAGGGTTTTAAATAGGGATTTGGGGGCTGGGTTAGGCTATCCAACCAACCAACTCACTAAGCCCACCAACCAAAAATAAGGGAAAAAAAAAACATGTCTAGGTTTAGGCCCCGTTTGGATGTGGGAGTGTCAACGACTGCGTTTGTCATACGCGGCTTTTCAAGACCATACACTAATATGAACACGTTTAGAACTCTTTCAAACACATAAAGCATCTTGTTTGGTGACGACCATCATGTTGTGGATGCTGTAGAGGCAAATTATCAAAACACCCCTTCTTTATTTTAGTGTTTCATTTTTTAAAAGAGGACAAAGGTTGGAATCTCACCAAAAGATAATGGATAAAAGAGTATATTATAGGGCCCCCCTAGAGTGGATTTGTTTTGCTACGTTTTAAAAAAACATTGTTTTGAAACATTTGTGGATGCTAGGTTTTTACACAGTAAACGCAAGATGCAACGAATGGTGTTACAAATGTAAAGAGTTGTTTGGTTCCGAGATTAAGCATTTCAGTGACTCCACGCCGCAGACGCTCCTGCACCGTACATCCAAGTGCTTATGCACCATACATCCAAGTGGTGTCTTAGTTTCAAAATCATTAATCTGACTAACCAAATCATTCTATCAATCATAACGAATAAAACACATCCCCACCACCCAAATCAAAAGAAAGCCCATTCTCTCTGCCCACGCTCTTCCTCCATTGTCAACCAAGGCACTCTCTCCGGCATTTGGTGACACTCCAGCTACACTTTATAATTTTTTATTTTTTTAAATATTGTATAATAAAGATTAAGAAATGATTTAAAGATGTACTTAAATGTTTTCATTGTTGATGGCTGAGCAAATGATTTTTAAAAGTGGTTTTGTTGAGGTGTAAAACATTGATCATCTCTTTTTCATTATGTTTATACTAGTTTGACATGGAGAATAATCTTACAAACTGCAAAGCTCGGCTGTTACTAGAAGAAGCAAAATGTATGGGACTTTAAGGAAAAACTAAGAGCTTGTTGGGTAGCATGCTGCTTCTGCTCCTACTATAGCTCCTAGATGCTGGAGCTAGAGTTTTCCTCCGGAATTTTTAATTTGCTAATCTAATTGTTGAAATATTTTTTTAGAGTTAGAGTTAGTTTAAACTAAAAGTTATAATCTCGAGTTTATAAGTCTTAATAAACATGTATTAAAGGTGTTTAATAAAATACTTCAATTTTTCTGAATCATTATTATAATGCCCCTTTATTTGAATAAATAGGGGGTTGTTTGCATTTATGAACAAAGAACATATTTTCCTATTGTAATTATTATCATAAATGCAAAATAATGTAAACATTTATATTATATTAAATAGGAGTGTTTACATTTATGAATAAAAAATAAGTATTATGATAAATGCATAAATCCAAACTTTAATAAGGTTAACATTTATTTCATATTAAATTGGGGATTTTAGCTTTTATGAAAAAAATATTCTCCTCTTATAATTATTATCATAAATGCAAATTTCGTAGATGATCAATTGGGAAAAATGTGAGTCATTCGGTTGTTTAAAAAAAAAGAGCTCCTCTCAATAACGAATGGATGGACAACTACAAGAGTTGGCTGGACAGCCCGGGCCAGATTTTGTTAAAAAAATTCTAAAATACCAACTCAATCCACTTTTGTTATGAAAACCTCAATATAGTCCAATCCAGATTTTGTTAAGAAAAATTTCAAAATACCAATTCAGCCCAGATTTTTTGTTAAAAAACCTCAAAATATCATTTCTTTATAAATCTAAATTTACCCTTAAAAAAAAAATGTTAGACTCAATCATTTTTACCAAACAAAACTTAGACCATATGTTCTCATTTTTTTTAAAAAAGTAAACATTATCTAATGAAATATATGTTTTGATAAAAAAAAAATGTATATCGTTCTATTTCGAGTTGAATGAATCGATTTTTCATAAATATAATAAAAATATTTAATGATGTATATTTATCGTCTAACAAGGCATATGCTTCATTAGATTTTAAATAAAGTATATAGACTGTATTTTGGACTGTAAAAAAAAATTGAATGTAATAGCATCCCCCAAAAAACCTCTCTTATTTTTAGTTCAACCCACCCCGAAAAAGTGTCCTGGATCCGCCCCTGGTTGTGGGCAGCTTTTACAAAATATTTTTTTTATTTACACACACGTCATATGTGGCAAAAGACTATTATAAAACCAATAAAAAAAATATATATTTTTTCTATTCTTATCCTTAATCTAAAATCAATGATCATAAATAACTAAGGACAAAATTAGAAATGAAAATGTTACAAAGAAAGGAATAGAATGAAAATATTAAATACTTACTATTAGTGTAATAGATTGATAGATACATTAATTCCTAAAATTCTAATGTTCACAAGCACTTTAACATAGAGATCATTCAGGATGTTGAGATGATTCTCAATATATATTTAACTTCAAATTCAATTAAAAATATGAAATTTATTAGATATCGCATTGACTCAATCTTTTCCACCACCATGTCCATTAAAGATTCTCTTGGTGTAAGATTGTTTGAAGAAAATGGTGAACTTGGATCTCTTCAAAGATTGTGATTCATAGGTTTAGGAAAACTTCCAATATGACGATGAATAGGAGTTCAAGATTTTTCATTTGACTGGCTTGGAGTGTATCTTAAGGGTACTTTCTCTTTCTTCTTCAAGATCTTCAGTGTCTTCAAATCCTTCAATTTCTTCAGGTTTAAGAGAAGGATTTCCTTCAACATGAAGATTGGAAGCTCTTTCGAATAATCGTCAACAAACAGATGGGTAAGTCAGCACCAAGACTTGAATCCATAACCTATCGATAACACTGCTAAGCCCTGAACCGTTGTGCTCTGACCACTGGGGACTAACAATCTTTTTCTTTTTCTTGATCCAACAATGATTAAAAATTACTTCATATAATAATATTAATATTCATGGTTTTCAAAATAGATAATCATTGATGAATGCAATTATGCAATTGTAGGAGAAAATACAATAGATGTGTAAAAGTATATTTTTTTACAGCTTTTGCATCAATCCCTAGCATAACAGTTTATCTCGTTAGCATTAGATGATGTATTTTTTTAATGATTTATAATATTTTGTAGTGTTGAATATTATTGTAATATTTTTTTTCTAATGATAATTAGATTTTAAATTATATTTGCAAAAAAATAAATTATTTTAAATTGTTAAAAATGATTATATTTTAATATCACTTATGCATTGATGTAATGATGGTTTTACACTGGTCCACTATATGTTCACTATATATGTTTTTAATTATTTGGTTACACTATAACAACGGTATAGATATAGAAACCGTTACTCTTAATTTATAGCTACGATTAAACAACCAACAAGGTTTGGATTCATGCACGTCCCCTCGCCTAGCGAGGTGGAAGAGTTGCACGAGTCCTTCGTGGATGACCTGGGTTCGAGTCCAGTGTGTATCCCTCTCTCATGGGATGTGTTTCAGGCCTTGCATCTGAATGTAAGTAGTGCAAATCATCACCATATAGTTAATATGATCATCTATGTTAATTAACTAATATCAAACTGTTACCACATGTTTTTGTGATGGTTATATGCTTAAAACAATGATTTAAAACTATTACCGTAAACCCCTTTTCTTACAGCGATCCATACACGAAATTTCACTGATGTTATTCATTCATGAAATACAACTTGAGCACAAGATTTTATCAAATCCTATAGAGGCATTTATATGAAGTAGAAATGAATCATTCTATCGCCAAAATGTCTGGAATTAATAGTATACCAATAAATTTACTCATGGGGAATTTAAATTTTTTTTAATGAATGTACAAAATGGGCGAACGATCTATAATGTTCAATTGGACTGAGAAGAATAAAACTATTATAGATGCTATATATGTGAAAAAAATAGTGAGAAAACACTTAACAACGAAGCTGTTTGAAGAGTTCGGATCCAGACATATCTGGGTACCATCAGTATCGAATTACAAATCGAACTACACAGACTATGAATCAAACAACGAGTAATACATATACCCACCAATTGATTATGTAGTTCGATTTATAGGCTGTACAGTTCGATATTGATGGTATATATTGATAGTACCCAGGCCTCATTGAATCCAGACTCTCATTTGAACTATCAAAATGATTGTTCAAAGAATAAATTTGACTCTCTATTGTTTCATACAAATAATCAGTGTTTGAAAAAAATAGAAATAGAAAAAATGGTAAAACTATAATAGATGCTTCACATGGAGAAAAACGATGAGAAAACACAAAACAATGAGGTCATTGGAACAATCCAAATGGTTGTTCAAAGGATAGATTTTCAAATCGTTTCATACAATTAATCAATGTTTGAATGGATCACATCAAGAAATATAAAAAACAAAAAAAATTAGATCACCTTATAAAAAACCAATAGATAGATAAGAGATTATCTACCTGAGGCGAGTTGCCTCCACATAAAATGACAACTTAAAAAAGGTGGTACAATGATTTATGCATGTTCCAAACATAGCCAATACTCCGACACACCCAAACAAAAAACACACAGCCATTAAAAATGATCCATGCAACCAAATAAGATAAAAATGAAAAACTATCCGACAAAAGAAAATCTCCAATAATAACATCAACAGGTGAAAAAAGATGACTCATGTGATTAGCATCCTCCTGTATGCATGCTACATATAACTAAATATATAATTTCATTCTGTTTTTAATAGGACACATATCTTCATTCAGCATTCACCATCAGGTTAAACATGGACAAATATTTCAATGATAGGAAAACAACAAACCCAAGTCCGTTTTTATTAAATGCCAAAAGTATATATATATATGTTTTTTATACTTCAATTTCTCTCAATGGCTTGCAAATCCCTTGTTTTAAATTATTACAAAAAATTAAATCACATGGAATCCTAAAGTTAGTTTTTATGCTTAATACGATTGTTAATGAAAGAACACGATCTGATGGTCAGAACATCAGATTAAATGTTTACCACGTCTCCCTTTTATTGACTCTAGATCCTTGATTGGTCCTTGTGGTAAAAAATAAATTTAATGGAGTGAAAATAGTAATTAATTTTAAAGGAAAATGTTAGACTCTGTAATTTTATTTTGGAGAAAATCCAAATAACCCCCACTAAAACTGCTTGAAATCCATATAACACCATGACTTTTCCTAAAGTCCATGTAACCCTTGAAAGCACCTATACAAATCCAAATAGCCCCCTGAATTAAATTTTCATTGACAGATTAGTTTTATTATGTGAATATTCTATCTGATTAACCCTGATTGTAAACATAATATTCTAAAATACGCCTACAATGTGTTAAAGATGTGAAAAATCTTGTGTAAATGACGATTTCATCTCTCCAGATAGGTTTTTATAATATGTTCGAAGGGGTTAAATTATCATGTATAGAAGATTTTTCTCATTTTTTTTATATAAATTGTAGGGTTTTCTTTTATATACTGTGTTTTCAATCAAAGTTAACAAAATAGAATATTCATGGAATATTCTTCATCTATTAACGGAAGTTTAACTCATGGGGTTATTTAGATTTACATAGATGTTTTTAGGAGGTTATATAGAATTTAGAAAAAATCACGGGGTTACATGGATTTCAGACAATTTATAAGGGGTTGTTTGGATTTTTTCCTTATTTTTTACCAACCAAAATTCAGATCACACATATTTTTATTTTTTAAAAAATAGTAAACATAATCTAATGAGTTATATGTTTTAACAAAAAGTATATATCGTTTCATTTTGAGATGAATGAACCTATTTTTAATAAATGTAAGAAAAAACTACGTCTCCCAATCCACCCTTTCAAGGCTGAAAGGGCACGTTGTATTTGGAAGGCGATGATTCCATGTATTTGGAAGGTGGATTGCTTCATGTGGCTTCTTTTGCAGAACGGCTGATCACTGAGGAGTTTCATGGAAAATGGTGACCAAGCGACTCTACCATGTGCCAGATATTTTGCCAATGCCCTTGTACATCAAGGATATAGTTATGCTTGGAAATGTCAACTAGGCAGAGAATTTGTATCCACTCTTTGAGGGACATATGGGAGGTGGCCTCGTGAGGGGACAAGAGGTCAAGAGCATGGAGGGGAAGGTGGTTTTATCATTCATCCTGGCTGCGGCGCTGACAATTTGGTTAGCAAGGAATGTTGTCATCTTCAAGAACAATATTTTCTATTTTGGAAACTTGTGGAAGACATTTCAACAATGCGAACGCGATTGGGGAAAAGGAATTGCGGGGGCGTCGGGGATCAGTGTGGAGGAGAACAACAAGTATGTGATGGGTTTAAGGGACTTGTAGGAGTCTCGGTAGAAACCTTTTCTACCGAGCTCTTTTTCTTCCCTAGTTTATTTCCTTGTTTTCTGTATTTTTTTCTTTCTATTACTCTCGCCTCCATTCTAGCATTGTTTTCTTTTTTTTTCTTTTTTTTTATGAAATAGAAATGCCTAACTTTTCCAAAAAAAAAATTATGTCAAGCCTAGATTAATGTAAGTTTGATAACAATTTCATGAGAGTGGTGGAAATTTTTATTGATCCGTATAACAATTTTGTAGATTAAAATAATCTTTCATTATGATTTTATAAGTTTTCTTATTTAACTATATATATATACAAACTTTATAATGTAAATTTTTATATCAACTCATTTTAAAAACATAATGTTTTGATTCAAACACTTATTTTAGATTATGTTAAAAAATTGAACTTTGTATTTTATAACATAAAAATTCATCTTTATTTATATTCAAATTGAAACTACAAAAATATAAAAATATAGAGAGAAATTAATTAGGGGTCCCTGAGGTCACCCTGAGGTCCCTGAGATCACCCTGACTGAAAACATGATATACTAAAAAAATCAGTACAGTGAGTATAAAATGTGAAAAATCCTATGAAAATGACGATTTTACTATAAAACTCTTTCTAGAGGAGTAAAATCATCATTTATAGAAGATTTTTCACATTTTTAACACATTGTAAATTCTTTTTAGTATACTGTGTTTTCTACCACGATTAACCAAACATAATATATACAAAATATTCATTATCTGCAAACATAATTTTTTTTCAGAGGGTTATTTGGATTTACTAGGTATTTTTAAGGGGTTATATTGATTTTAAGAAAAGTCAGGGGGTAATATGGATTTCAGTAAGTTTACACAAGGTTATATGGATTTTTTCCTAAAAATAAATATTGTGTTTTATAAGGGCAAATATAAAAAAAAGGATTTTAGTCATTTATCCACGGTTAATAAAAAAATTGATATAATTTAACTAAGATGATAAAAATACATAATTTTTAAATATGTGATTGTGTAAAAATAAATAATATATTTTCCAATATCATAATTGTGTTTCTTTTTTCTCATGTAATGCATAATATAATAATAAAAGTGGTGTAGTTATCGAATCTGCTCTTGATAGAATGAGAGAAGTATCTCCTTTTTAATGAGGGGACTTGAGTTCATGGCCCTTTGGTAGAAAAATATCTGACTAAGAAAAATAATAAAAATTTCCTAAAAGAAAAAATAAAAAAATGGCGCAGTTCACCCCCAAAAAAATCCCGCGAAAACGACTTTCATTTTTATTCTCATCCCCGATCCTGACCGTTCATGTAGACTCACATCGATCAGACGGTTCAGATTTTTAACCAATGTTACTTGATCTCTCTTAAAAGACGGGGTCTCTCGTCATTTCTTTTTGTTCGATCAGAAGCGAGAGAGGGAGAGAGAGAGAGACTCTCTGTGAAGTGATCGATTCGCGTAACTTCCGAACCTCTTCAAAACAATCTCAAAAAAAAAAAAAAAAAATTCAATAAAAAGAAACACAGATTAATTTTCGAAATCTCACTATTTCGGTCTCTTCGTTCATTCATTGATTCACAGATTCTTCGAATTTGTGGAGATCCTCTTCATTTTCTCCTTTAATGGCTACTCTTTAGATTAAGAGAGAGAGAGGTTTTTTTTTGTGCATCTCTTCCCATTATACCCTTCCCCTCCATCTCTTCGTTGGAGGTCACTCTGATTCTCCTTAAAGTGGGGACTTTCTGTCTCCATTTCTCCGGATTAGGGTTTGTAGAGCCACAGACGGCTAGGGTTTGATCGGATCTTTTCAGTGAACAGTTTTTCTTGCTGTTTTGAGCTTCCATGGTGTTGCGGACGCGTTGGCGGTGGCGGTTTGGATCGGATCGCTGAATTCGCCCCTCCTTGACATGGAAGAGGACTGCAGTTTTGCGGTCCCGCTGTGACCTTTTAGAGATTTTGGATTGGATTAGAGAGAGAGATAGAGAGAAAGAGAGGAGGTTTAATGGAGAGGCTTTGATGCTTGAAATGAACGTGGAGGGGACATGGTGCATGGAAAAGAGAGCGGCGGCTGTGGAGGTCGTTGTTGGTCGGTTCCCGCGACGGAACGGAAGGTGTACGGGGGAGTGAACGGAGGGATCGTCGTTTCCTTACCTGCAGCACGGCAGCAGCGCTCGTGCAATGTCTCGCTGCTTCCCGTTTCCTCCGCCAGGATATGAGAAGAAACCGAGGAACGAACACGATTTGCTGACAAAGGTGAATTCTTCCCGTCGTCATTTGCTGTTAAATTGGTCATGCATTCATCCCCTCTCATTTGCACACACTGATGTTTTAGTTGTGTTGTGTTGTGTTGTTTTGAGTGGTAGACCAAAGTTCTCTCGGCCGAGCTAATTCTTTGAAGATTAGGGGGGCCATGTCTGTATATTATAATCTGTATATATGAATTTCTTACTTCTGGCGACCTACTTGTAAACTCATAAATGGGGGCTGCATTTATTTTATAAAGCTCAGATACACTATGATATGAGCAGGAAAAAAAATGAGGCAAACAATATTGATCCTGGCTTTCATGTTTGCTAACCTGATTTTCGTGGATGAGCTTTCAGTACCTGATCTTGATTATTTGATCATGATCGGTTTCCTTAAATAATGGATTAATGGGTTCTCAGATATGGGTAGTTAATTATTGGGTGCTTACTATAATGGAAGTGGCCACAGGATGTTGACGAATGAAGTTAATCCATATGGGTTCTATGAAAACACTTGATAAGTTTGATGATGTCGTCTAATCCTCTCATTCAGGGGACTTTTTCTTTTTGGAATTGGGGGTTTATTAACAGTGATGCTATACATTGGGAGCTTAAAACAAGGGCACCTTTATCTTGGTTTGGATCTTTATCTGATAATCTGTGATATTTTTCTGAAATTTAGTCATTCATATATGTGCTTTATCTGAATGAAGCCATTGAACGTTCCTGTCAATATTATGTATTTTTGGCTGTGAGATAATGTTTCTTGTGGCTTGTTTTCTTCTCTTGATAACTTCATGAGGAATTTATGAAGGAATTAAATAGTGATATATACTCTAGGGCACTTTGAAAGAACAAGCAGTAGTAGTCTAAAGTTGGAGTTCAGGATTGAGTAGGTATCAAGGTTCGAAGTTTCCTTATCCTTCCTGGTGGCTTTTATGGAATTACAAAGGTTCAAAGTTAACCTAAAGATATGAAGTTTCCGACTTGTTGTTGGCTCATAATGGTTGATAAATCCTTTGATGAAATCTTTTTGTATCTTTCGATTGGAAGGACCCAGTCTTGGATTTGAGTTATTCGTATGGAGGGGGGAGCCCGAGCACTTTACCTGGAGTTTCTTGACCCTACATCCCATGATTTCTTTGCACTGATTTACCTCTTCGTCGTCCAGATTTAGCTATAGTGAACATTCGTTGATGGTAGATTTTTGTTCCCTTTTTTGTTACAAATCTTTCTCTTTTTTAACAATTATATGCCGGTTTTGCCTTTATTCCACCAATAGGAAGACAACATGCATTTGTTCCCATGAAGTTATAGTAGTTGAGGATAAGGGTTCTTAATCTTGGACGGTTGGGTGGAATTTTCAGTGGTTGAGAGACTCAGAGGGATCTTGCTCTTTTGGAGCACCAAAGATCAAAATTTTACATATTTGAATTTTGTTTGGATGATTATTTATCCATGATGTTTTTTTAAGAGAAATCTTTCCAAGATATTGGAATTGGATATTAATGATTAGCATCGTTTCATTCATGTATTCTCCCTTATATGTGCCATAAGTCTTTGAATATGTTATGTTGCCTCAGTCTCAGTGACATTTGAGAAGTACACTCGTACTAAAGATAAAATTATGAAACAAGTATTGGTCACAATATTGTTATGGTCCTTGAGAACTTCCTTGGACAAAATATGAAATAGGTCGCTGTACTATGTGAGAGGCATGTTGTTTTAAGACATCCACATGTTTTTCTCCACGTTATTTCTTACTCATTACAACAGTGCAAACTTCATATCATTTTTGTGGGTGAGCACTCCTATGTGTCTTCTGATTTGTAGAACCTGTGGTTGTTCAACGTGACTAGCTTCTATTGTTGTCTTTATGTGATTTTAGAGGTTCCTGATCTGTCTAGGTAGTTAAGGCTTGACTGCACTTTCTAAATCGTGTTACTGGATTCTGCAAAGGGGGTAGGTATTGTTGTCTGACAGATATTTAAAATATGGATGGGATTTTTTTTTTCTCGAAAGAAGGGAAGGTGCAATTCTTGAATAAAAAAATATGCATTTTGGTGAAATATCATCTATCCAGGTGGTACTGTACTATTTTTGTGTTTTTTTGGGTCACCTTAACAAAAGTGTTCTTCATTCAATTCCTGTACCTTGCATATTAGTTGACTGCTTAATGTGTCTAGAATATTTAAATTTTTTAACCAGTACTTATTAGTTTCTGCTAAAGCATGCATATATGTACTAATGATGATATCCTGTGCAACTGTTTGGACTAACTACAGTAAACTATTTCAGCCTCATTATAACATTTTGTAATATTGGTTTTTTCTGGAGTATTTTTTGCTTGAGCGAGACAGCCCCAGAAATTGTATGACAAGAAATGTCATTTTTTGCAATTTTTTGAATCCCTCTCATATTATTGAGAAGGAAATTCTTCTCTTCAGTTGATAAGGGTGCCACTATGTCACTCATCAATGAGAAACAATTCAAATATGTGCAGCCTAGTGAATAAGCTATGAAGATTCTTATATGAATCATTTTTCATGTAACATCTATAAATCTGGATCAGTTATTTCTTTCTATGTGATCACCTCTCAACCTCTTGCTTATATATTTTGAGATGCTAAACTCTGCCATCTGGCCTTTTCAAATATTTGAGTTATGGATGCCAATATGCCTTTGAAAATAGACTTTTAAGTAGCTAGTATTCAATATAAAGTGATTACTCATGTAGATGAATGGCTGAGAAATTGAACAAAAACCTAAAACTAGAGCTAGGGTTAAAGTTAACACATTTATGATCCCAGGAATGTTCTTTAAGTTACTCATCCTGTTTTGTTGAACATTAAGCATGTTATTTGTTGGGTCGCATTCCACTTATAATGATGGTTTTCTATTGCTTTGGGCAGCTGTTTATTGACGTGATGACTGATAATTTGTTCTTGCCATACTATGATTTTGATTGATATTGGATTGTGTTTTGAGCATTCAAATTCAAACCTACAACTTGATCTAGGGTTAAATACATCTTTGTGATCTCAGGAATGTTCTTTAAGTTGCTAATCCTGTTTTGTTGAACATTACACATGTTATTTGTTGGTTCTTCTATTGCATTCCATTTATAATGATGGTTTTCTATTTTTGTGTTGTTTATTGCTTTGGGCAGCTGTTTCTTGATGTGATGACTGTGATAATTTGTTATTGCCATACTATGATTTTGATGGATATTGGATTGTGTTTTGAGCATTCAAATTCTCAATCTCTCGTATGCAGTATAGGTAATGTTTCAAGTGAGTCATACCTGTTCTTTGTGTATAACTAGTAAATCTAGATCTGTAATTATGTTTATTACAGAATCATAACACCAATATCATAAGAAACATGTTTTCCTTGATTTTGATATAAAATTAAGGTTCATGCTTACCATTTCATCAAAGAAAAAAATCTTAAAGAAACAGTTTTTTTTTGTTTTTTTTGTTGCTATTGGTTCATCATCAACCGTGTATATATTTCTGGGCACTCTAATGTTATTCCCATCTCAAGTTTTTGATATCATATCCTTGATCACCATTCTCTCCAAGTTTATAGTACTCTACCCCTCTTGGCAATAGTGATGGTGATTCTGCTTAAATTTCCTCTCCAGCTTTTGCTGCTCATGACCAGAACACCTTAGACCTTCATTGCTTGCTACTTCTAACCCCCCCACCACCCAAAATGAAAAAAGGACAAAGAAACACTCTTTCTACTGTGTGGCATGGTTTGACTTACTTATCTATCTTCTTATTTTATGACAATATTAGAGACCTTATATATCTTCTTATTTTATGACAAAATTATATACCTTATCTATCTTCATATTATAAAACTTATATGCACAAAATCCCTCTATACTTCAACATATGTTGCTACCCGGTAACAAATATTCTTGATAATATTTAATGAATTTCCCTTGATTTATTACTAACTACTTTTTGTTTAATGTTTTTTTTTTGAAGTCTTACTAAATACTTCAAATACACCTGTTTTATATTTTTTAAAAATAGTACCTTCATTTTACCTTTGAATACCAAAAATGCCTTTATTTTGATCACATAGGTATTTTTATTATTTCAAGGTCTTTTTATATTTATAATATAAATTGATTTTCGAGATTTGTAAAGGAGAAGCAATTTTAATATTTATAAATAAATTAAGATTAAGATATTAACTTTTTACTAATGAAAATAAGAATTAATAATATTTCTATTTTACAGATAATGTATTCAATATTATTGAGTATATTAATCTGGGGTGGTTTTCTGCAATAAATGAAAAGTAGGAGCCTATTAGATATGTAATTTTTGGGAGTTATTTTAGATATAAGCATTTGTTTTTTTAAATTATCTTTTTTTTTCTAATCTTGTGCTGAGTGAAAAGCGAGCAGCGTGCTGTAAAAGTGGGGTTATTTCTTTTTCTATTTTCTTTCTTTTATCATTTTACTCTCATGTCCTAATATCTATGTTTGTGCCTGCATCAGTTCCATATCGATTTAATGTGCCCCATATAGAGTTTACAGTCTTTAGTTACAGCTTTTGCACTCCCACTGATCATTTGCGCAACTCATATGTTCGTCATCATATATAACTTTACTTTTTACTGTAGCTGGTATGTGATTGTGTGGGTGCGCATCTTCTTTGTCCCATTGAATTTATTCTCTTTGGAAAACATATTCATTTAGTACTCCATCACCCTGTTTCACTGAACTAAAATGTACAAATTATCACTGCTACTGTGCTACAGCAGTTAAATTATGTTCCGTGTAGTTTGCCTTATGCTTGAAATTGACCTAATTCAAAACTGAACATAAAAATACTGAATACTGGAAATAATTGCAGTAAGTTGCAGTCTTTGCATATTTCTCAATATTATGGTTGCACCTAGGATTGTGGTTCCTTTGTGTGTCTGTGTTATTTTCTCGTCCTCTGGTTAAAGTAGACATTTTCATTAACTGCATTCAGTTGAGGTCAAATTTGTATTTTGGTTAAATATTGTTCCATTCAAGACTCAAGATAAGCTCAGTAATCTGTTAGAGTTTGCTAGTCATTTGTGGCATGAAAGGCATTGTAGTGGTTGAGTGACTATTAAGGGATGATTGGGTGTCTACAAAGTATCATATGGTCACCTTAGGCTCATGGCAGATCTGAATGTTACAATTTGGGTTACTGGAATAGATGTATGTTGATGCCCCTGGAAAGAGTATGAAATTAAAATTATTAGCTGGGCTTCTGTCAAATGTTTTCTGACAGTAGGAAGTTGGATGTAATGAGCTAAAGTAATACATCTAATAAGATAATTGTTTAATATTTGTGCTTGAAATCTGATGCTTCAGGCTTCAGTTTTCATTTTGCTAATGGATGACATCAAGGTATATGCCTTTTTTTTTTTTCTTGTAACCATTTGAATTGAAAAACTGGATAAAATTATTTGGTAGTTAAACTATATCTTTATTACCATCGTGCGCCCTCAGCATTTCAGTAAAATCATAGGTTTGGCATGCTCAAGAAGGTGCATTACTTTTGGATTGTTTCAATCAATTTAGAGGATGTAAGAATGTTTGAGATGTTATAATCTAGTAGTACTTTGCATGAAGAAATTTCTAGGTTTCCAAATTTAAATTTTTTTTCCTGTTATTTCAAATGGATTCATTTGTTGCATGAAAATTCAGACAAGTGCATTTGCTTTTTGATATTCGACAAGTGCATCCTTGGAAAATTAATAAGAAAATCAGCGTAGTCAATATATCATCAAGGATCTCCAAGTTTGTTGCACATATTTCATTTTTGTTTCCCATGTAAGTATGAGAAAATAATTCTGCTTGGTATTTGTTGATTCAGGACAAACACAGAGAAAAAAAGCCCAAGGAAAAGAAAGACAGAGAAAAGAAGGAAGGTAAAGAAAGAAAAGATAAAGATAGAAGCAAGGATAAACACAAGGAGAAGAAAGACCGTAAAGAAAAGCACAAGGACAGGAAGAAGGACAAAGATAGAGAGAAGGATAAGAGCAGGTCATCAGATGAAAAGAGAGCAGGACAGACTGACGTGGTTAGCCGTGCAGAGAAGAATGGGAACAGCAACAATGCCAAGGATACAAAAGAGTCAAAATTTACTGAGGAATTGGCTAAAAGGATCCGAGATGGAGAACAAGGTGTGGGAAGCCAAATGGTTGGTAACTCCATGGTTGATGTTCAACGAAAAATGGAGGGAACACGCACCACGATGGATATGGTTACCTGGAAGAGTGTGGAAGGAAAGGATAAGAGGAAAGAAGAGAATGATGAGAAGACTGCTGCTGATAAGCACGGGGATAAGAATGGGGAAAAGTTTATTGAAATGGTCCAGAACCTCAAGGGTGCAGAGCAAAATAGAATTCAGGGGTTGGGCAGACCAATGGAGAATGATGCAAATAAGGTCGAGAGGAATGAGACTATTATCAGGGAAGCTGATGATAAGAAGGGAACACGGCACAAAGATCGAGATCGAGAGGAGAAGAAAATCAAAGGAAAGGATAAAGAAAAAGATAAAGCGAAGGAAAAGGAGAAGGCGAAGGAGAAAGGCGAACCCAAACGGAAAGAGCATCATAAATTTAGAGAAATTGACAAGAACGAAACGCTTGATATCTCAACTATTAAGCCCCCATTGACTGTGAAGGACATCGGAGAGGGTGACGGTAATGCCACAAACTTGAAGAAGAGAAATGGGTTCGTGGCTAACGGTTTTTTGCATGGTAAGCTTTTTTAGCCTATGTTGCTTGATTTCCATTTTCTACTCTATTGAATTTCTTGGGATCCATTTGATGTCCTAGTGTCATATTATCACTTCTGTGATAATTTCTTTTGTTGCTTGCTTTCAGAGAATGACAAACGGCCAACTAAGCAACCAAAGCAAGAATTTTCCTCTACCCATCTCTCTATGGAGAATGGGAAGACATTAGAACCGTACCATAGTGGCATTCAGTCTGCTTCAAATAGGGAGGGAGCAAGTCATGTTGAAAAGGAGTATCACAAAACTAATGGCACCATAGATGGTCATTCTTCTCAGCATAACTCAAGGCCTTTAGTATCCACCATGGTAGCAATTGAGAACGGTGAGGCATCTACAAGACCGCCCCATTCCGACTCCAAATATCTTAGCGAGATATACGCTGTTCCGAAAATGGATGAATGGCCTGAAACCGATGACCAGGATTGGCTGTTTGACAGTGGTCGTCCCGAGTTAATGCCCAAAGCAGAGCCTGACCCTGACAAAACACCACAGGTTTGGTCCAAGGCGCTGCATATAGAGTCTGGAGATATCTGGGCATTGCCATATGTCATTCCATACTGATCAGGCAGTTTTCTGATTAATTACTGATGGGTTTATGTGTGAAACTCGGGCCATCACTGTCGAAGTTCGCAGACAACAATGACCTGTTTCTCCTTGGCTGCACCAAGCATTGCTTCATCTGCTAAGTTGGTCAGAGTATAGCTTTGGTTGGAATAACATATTCTTTAAGGGAGCTTGGAATCGTTCGTCTTTTGGAAAGGAAGTCAAGTTTTCAGTGCATGGGGAGGGGATTTTCTGGCACACATGGTCCTATTTGTTCAAGAAATAACTGAAGACTTAGTCGAGAGAATTGCCACAGAACTACACAGATTTGATTTGTACCATATAAGGATTATTACAAGGAAAATGTACAATAGAGGGGAAGAAGTAAAAAAACTAAAACAACTATGGAGTAGCCATGCCATATATTCATCTCTCTGGATCATTGGTCTGCCTGATTTTCCTTGAGAAGGGAAAAAAAAAAAGAAAATCAAAATTTGATTTCATTTGGTTTTCTATCAGGTGATATGAAGATGTGCTTTCATGGAGCTCTGGTCATTAAGCTGCATTTTCTTTTTTACTGTTTATGGACTGAATAGGTTGACAAAGATTACTTCTTGGATCATTGCCCTTTTGAAACTATGGTTCATGGAATTGAGTGTACTAACAAATAGTTTTTACATGATTTGCAGTAATGTGTTATTCAAATATTTTATGTGCAATTTAGCTGCATTGCACCTTAGGTATTTATCATTGTAAAAAAAAATTAGATTGAGGAGGAAGAATCTGATGTGTTCTCTATAAGAAATTAGATATGAATGTAATCAACTTGATATTTAATGTTATTGGTAACTGACATTTTATTTTTTGGATTTTCTTTTTCCATTTCAAAATACAACATGGATAGAGTCTCTGTAAACTTTGATAGTCTCTGTAAACTTTGATACCCAAGTTTGAGAACTGATTTTTTCCCTTCTTTTACATCAGTTTTTTAGGGAAAATTCCGGGTCCTATGAGAAACTTGTCGATTATTTTAGTTTTTTGAAATATTTAGACTTATTTTTATGTTTCTATGTTAATTGAGGTATTATTTCTGGACCCTTTCATTCAATGGAGCTAATATTTTACTCTTTTTTTTTCTCACTTTTATCTCTGCTTTCATTTTTTTTATTTGTCCCTCTCTCTCTCTCTCTCTCTCTCCCACACAAGCCTTTCCCTTTGCCTCCCATCACCTCCCCTCCTTTGGTGACTCTCTCTCCTACCACTCCATCTTTCTGTTGTTTCAATATACTTAGACATGTTAACAGTATATCTAGACTTCTAGACTTGTTAATAGTGTACATATTAGGTGTAGGGGATGGTTAAAAGTGAAAATGTTAATGGTGGACTTACTGTTACTTAAAAAGATATAGAAATAATAAGCAATAAGATACGGGACCTAAAATAAGTTCAAATGTTCAAGGACCTAAAAATGATTTAAGAGTTTTTTTTTTTAACAAAGCTCTTTTTTTTATAGCAATTTTATACATAATATATTTAAATAAAATATATATGTAATATATTTAAATAAGATACATCTTATGTCTTTAGCTGGAAGATACATGACAGAGCAACTATTCAGGGCACCTCTAAAGAAAACAATATGTTATAAAATATAATGACTTTTAATATGTTATTTTAAAATGATAAGATCCAACGGTTACGAACGTGTTGAACAATTAAATTGTTCAATAAGTGTTTTACTTAACCCGACCCCGAATTCCATATCCAAAAAATCATAAATTCATATTTGACCCATAAAAGATTATTAATATCACTTTAAAAAGAAAAATTTGTCAAAAATAATAATTACTATGATGATCTCATAAAAATTATATAATGAAGACTAATTTGGAATTTAATATCTTCTAATGATTACTCTCCAAATCTATCATACAACTTAATTAGGGACTTTTTGCTGAGACGAAAAAGTTCGGGGACGTTAAAAAAAATGTTTGAATAAACTGAAATACGTCTAATAAATTTACCCATGTTTCTTTGCCCGAAGCACCACCTCTCATTGTCAATAAGGTGGTAGATACTGCCATATTTATCTGTCTGATGATTTGACAATTTTTATCCCTTGAAAATAAAACCCTTTCTCTTCGTGTACCCATCATATGCAAACAAAACGATCTACATCATTTTTTACATCTTTGAATCAAATTTATTCACGGATGGACACTCCTCCACAACCTTTCAGAAAACTTGAAAATGATCTTTTTAGCACTACCTTTTAAAAGGATGCGCATTTTTTTATATTATAATTCTATTGCATTTTTAAGAAAGGCACGTTTATTCCCACCAACCTATTTTTCTTAACCCACTACTTTACCTTAGCCACCACTTGATATTTAATTTATTGTTAAACCCACCTTACCATAAATATATAGAGACTGTGTTAGGGAAAAATGTAGTTAGAGAGGGGTGTAAGGAGGTTTTTGGAGCTGGGTTTAAGAGTTTTGTCTCCCTATAAAAAAAAAATTGGTGTAGAGAGGCATTTGGAGATGCTCTTATATGTCTTTATTTGGAAAATACACGATAAAGAAATAATTTTTTAGATAAATATATAACCTTTAAATGTAGGGATAAGGCCAAAATAGGGTACTTAAATAATATATTGGGTGTATTATTGCCAAATATATGTTGCTTTGGAGTATTGATACACACAGTCTTGTTTATAGTAGAGAGGTGATCACTTAGTTTTGATTTTATATATTATCATATTGCAATATATACTCCAATAATGTATTGTATTCTCGATTAATTTTTAGGATTTGGATTTCTAGTGGAAAACTATAGAAATCCAGATCCTAAAAATCATAAATTTAGATTTGATCAATAAAAGATGATTATTATTATTTTAAATAGAGAAATTTGCTAAAAATAATAATTGCTCAATAGAGAAATACTAAATTCTTTCACAAATATGCTAACCAACGTTCCAGAATGAATAAAATATCCAGGATTGAAGTGGACGACGAGATGCCATTACAACAGAATAGGGTTTTAATGACAGCGGAAACCGTCACTAAAACCCTTATGCCTGTCACGAAAAATCTATAGTGACGCTCGGATGTGCGTCACGGTTGAACTAGTCACCATAGCTTTTCGTGACGATCAAAGCCTGTCTGTCACTGTACGTGGAATATGGTAACAGACACACCTGTCACCATTGGTTGATAATAGGTGACAGACACAAATATCTGTTATCATTTATTGGCATTTAGTGACAAGCGGTGCATAAGTTTTAATGACGGTTGACACTTGACTGTCACCTTAGGCAATATATGGTGACAGGCGTATCTGTCCCCATAAGCCGATAAATAATGGATGGGCGGTTAATTTCAGTCACCTTTTGTAGACATTTAGTGACAGATTATCACTGTCATTATAGAATATATAATTACAATCAAAATTTTCCGTGACAATTAATATTCATAGTTACTATATCAATAATAATACATTTCGATATAATAATTTATAAATAATTATTTTACTAAAAAATATAATCATAACATGTACAATCACAATTTAAAAAGTAAAAATAATAAAAACATTTCATATATAAGAGAATCTCAACAATTCATTACATTATTTCAATCAATATTCAATTACATTATTATAAGAGTTCCAATCTGCAAAAATAAAATATCAATGTCCTTGAAGAATATTGTTCCTCTTCACTTTCGTCCAATTTATCTCCACCTAAAAAAATATTGATTATAAAAAAATGATTAATGAAACATTAATTAATTAATTAAGAAAATAAAAAAATTAATACACACTTACAAATGCTCGAGGCCATGCAATACGGTGTTCCTCCAACAATTTTGGTTGGCTGTTCCCTAAAGAGCATCCCATCTGTCAATAATTTCTTCTTAGTTGATAAAATCTTGATAGGAAATACTCGAAACTATTATACATGTCATAAAAAAAAACACAAAAAAATTAGTAAATACCTATTGCATGTATACATAAAAATAGGTCAATCTTGTAGGATTTTATACTACCTCATCATAGATAGTTAATAAACTAAAAAAAAGTAATGAAAAAGTTTGCACATAATGAAAAAATATAATACAATGTACTCAATACAAATCAGACCTATATAAAAAGACTGTAAATTAGAAACAAATTAGTGTTAAATTACAAATCTCTGGAGAAAGGTCAACATGATGACTAGCGGCCGAAGAATTAATTTCATTTGAAGAATGTATAGAATGACTCCCCCCCACCCCCGTTTCGAGCCTATTAGCAATAACTACCAATGTTAAAATAAAAAAATATATAAATTACGGTATCTAAATAGAAAAATAAGTAAATATATATGACCTCTAACAACAACTCCATTCATTTTAGCTTATTGTCAAATTCTTTATGCAAATCCTCCACCTTTTGTCTCAATTCTTGATTTTGTTATTCAATTTGTGAGGCATAAGCAAATTCTGATCTCTTTCCCCATAAAGAAGTTGGTATTGGACCTAATCCTAAACCACGCACAGGACAACGTTTCTCATCACCAAATGCATATTCGATGAATTTCTCGACGCCATCCATATATTTTTCAATGAATCTCGAAAAATGAATCCAACTCTTATCCATTACAATATTCTTGTAATTGTCTAAAATATTTACAAATTAGAACAAAAATTATATTCAGACATTTAACTAAGAAAAACAAAAAATTATGAGATACAATATAATTACTTGAAAATTGCCTCAAATAAAATCCCTAGGCCTAGCTGATCTCCATATTAAAACCGAATCAATCCTAAAGACCCATAAAATTTATTTTGTTTATCTTTGTCATTCATATTTCTTTCACCTTATTAATGACAAAAAAAGATATGACAATTCTTTGAAAAAAATAAAAATAATACCATGATACACAAATGCATAATTTAATATTCTATGAATAAACCCAAATGCACGACATGTCTGACGATGAAAAATATTTGTGCATAAAAATAAATAAAGAACATGCTTATGCTTATTAGTGGGTGTTTCAACAAATCACAAATAAAAAAAGAATTGGGAGAAAAGAGAAGGACCTAGTGGTTGTTTTGCCGCGGGATTGGAGGACGTAGAGGAGTTGATGAAGGGTTGGAGGACATAGTCAATAGCAGATGATGGAGAGGGGTTCATGGTGATATTTGATTTCAGATTTAAAACGGGAGAGAGAGACCAGCCCTAACTTCTTCTTTTTTTTCTTTTTTTTTTGGGGAAGCAATCATGGCCGGGGGATTGTAGTAAATTGGAAGACCCTGATTTTTTGGCTATTGATTCTCATATATTTTTTAAGATTTATAATTACAATATAATTATATGGATACTAAATATAGCTTTCAAATTTAATTGTGAATATGCTTTTTGTGATATTCCATTAGTGTATGTCACCTAATAAATACAAATGGTAACATTCCAATAATGTTTGCCACATAATAAATATTATTTGTGACTTTTTTAATATGTTTGTCACGATAATATGTATTTATGTGACACACATTTTAAGCAACTGTCACAAAAATAAAATTTTGTGACAAGCAAATATAATAGTCACAAAAAACTATGTTTAGTGTGATATGCATTATTGACTGTCATCTAACAATAGATTTAGGTGACTGCTATTCAAAATGCTTATTACCAAAACCATATTTTGTTGTAGTGATGCTGACTGAGGAGGGCGTAATCAAGGAAAGGGTGGTGGACTTCTTCAAAAATCATTTTAGTGAAGATAGGTCTTGGCGGCCAGCGTGGGAGGACCCAGACCTTCCACTCCTCACGGATGACCAGCTACGCATGCTGGACGAGCCTTTCATCGAGGAGGAAGTGAGACGCGCGGTGTTTAGCGCGGACGGGGACAAATCGCTTGGCCTGGATGGCTTTGGTCTGAACTTCTATCAGAAATTCTGGCCAGTAATGAAACAGGATATCATGCAGGTGTTCGAAGAGTTCCACAGGGCAGGTCGCGGAATGGGATGCCTGAATGCGTTGTTTGTTCTGCTCCTGAAGAAAGACGACACTTCCTCTATCAACGACTATCGCCCTATCTGCTTAGTTAATGGCGGGTACATGCTCATCTCTAAAGTCTTAGCTACAAGGCTAAAATTAGTGTGTGACCGGCTCGTGGATGACGCCCAATCCGCATTCATCCCTGGGCGAGGTCTACAGGAGGGGTTCGCTCTCACGCAGGAATTGATCTCTAGCCTCCACAAAGATAATCACAACGGGACCGTTCTAAAACTTGATTTCTCCAAAGCATATGACAGAGTGGATTGGAGCTACCTTTCCAAATTCTTTCCCTGCACGGTTTCTCGAACAGATGGTTAAAGATGCTCACTAATTGTATCACTACGGTCACGACATCGGTATCAATCAATGGAGAGAGTTGCGGTTTCTTCCATCTTAATAGAGGCCAGCGTTAGGGTGACCCACTTTCACCGCTCCTTTTCACCTTGGTTGCCAATGTTCTTAGTCGCATGCGCGGTAAGGCAGCGACGGCTGGTTGGGTCGAGGGGATCGCATGCATGAGAGGAGGCTCTCCTATCACTCATTCACAGTACGCCGATGATACATTGATTTTTGTGAAGCCATCAGTGGAGGTGATAGCGGGCATTCGTTTCATTTTACATTGCTTTGCTTTGGTGGCGGGCTTCCATGTTAACTAGTCGAAGAGCGTCCTGATCACGGTCAACGTGGAGCAGCAACAGAGGGCAGCGTTGGCAGGTATCCTGGGCTGTCAGCAACAAGGCCTCCCTTTGAAACACCTCAGTCTCCCATTGGTCAAACACAGGCTGCTCTCGAAGGATTGGACATTGCTAATTGAGCATATTCAAAAACATCTAGAGGGATAGCAGACCAGGGTGTTGAGCAGCGGGGGAAGCTCACCCTCCTCCATTCGGTGATTTCAAATCTCCCGATATTCTACTTATCGTTATTCAACGTACCGTAGGGGGTCCTCAAGAAGGTGGATAGCATCCGATGCCGCTTCTTGTGGAATGGAGCAAATCAGGCCTCCCACAAACCATGTCTGGTGAGATGGCAAAAGATTTGCACCCCTAGGGAGAAAGGGGGCTTGGGGGTTCTCGACCTTCGTTTGATGAACAACGCGCTCCTATGTAAATGGTTGTGGAAATGGGCCTCCAACACGGTGTCTTCGGGAACGTTATGGTGGGGGGCAGGACTACACCATTCTTCCCGCGATCTCGTCGAAAATGACGTTTATTTCAAAGGGGTGGTTCGGACTCGGCATGGAGTTCGAGAGAGGCATACAGTGGGCTTTGGGCAGGGGAGATCGGATTCGGTTCTGGGAGGATCGATGGTGCAGCGATACACCACTGCGGCCCAAATTTCCGCTTCTATTTCACCTGACCGAGTCAAAGGATGCACGGGTAGGGGAGGTATGGCAGGGAGATGATCAGAAAGGTGAGTGGTGGCTGAATTTTAGACGAATCTCGAATGAGCTACAAGTGCAAGAGTGCGCTGACCTATTGCGCGAGCTCGGGGGAAGGGCGATCTCAGTTGACAAGGCGGACAAGTTAGTTTGGGAGGCCAATCCCTCTCTGGGATACTCAGTGAAAGGGGGATATGAATGGTGGTCTCGCGACAAGCCAGCGGACCAAGATATGGCAGTTTGTACTCCTTGGATCTGGAAGTGCAAATGCCCATCAAAATCAAGATCGTTGTGTGGCTCGCCTCCAAAATCAGTTGCTCACAAAAATGTATCGCGCAAAATGGAGGCCGGCTGATCCCACGAACTGCAATTTCTGTCAAGTGGAACCCGAGACAGTAGAGCATATTCTTCTCAGGTGCCCGTTGGCGACAAGATTGTGGCGCGAACTAGGTCGAGCGTCTAGAATTTCAATCGCTGGCCGAGCTACGAGTCGCTTTGTCTAGCACTGCAGGGTCGACGACCCTCGCCCTGCAAGCTTAGTTGAATTGTCTCCTTCTCCTTGCGGGACTGTGGGCATTATGGTGTAGTCGCAACGGGGTCCTATTCCGCGGTCACATACTACATTTTGAAAATATATGAGACACCACATTACACCTCTTACAGGAGTGGGGGACACATTTGGCGGGCCTACGCCGCGTGTTTCTCTCGGGGGTAGAAATTCGGTGTGAGGTGTAAACATTCATGTCATAACGAGCCGGGGTCTCGGTCTAGCGGACATCTTCTCTTTTGGCGGGCTTTGAATCCCGGACAGGAGGGGGCACTACTTGTGCATCTTCGGCGCGGGGATCTAAATCCATGATCCGAGCTTCCCAACCTTGGGTCCTTGGACATGTTTGTACTATCAATTCCATTTTCTTACCTTACTGCATTCAAACCGATTTGTAACACTCTTCTGTTATAAAAAGCAGCCTAACCGTTTTCAAAAAAAAAAAAAAACTATAATGATCTCACAAAACTTATATAATGAGAACTGATTTGACATTTAGTATCCTCCAGTTATTCTTCTCCAAATCTGCTGTACATCAGATTGTCAAGACTTGCAAAAATTAAATACTTAACAGATTTCCGTTTGGAAACACGTTTGAAAAATAAGATTTTGAATAAAGTGGCTTAAATAGCCTTGATTCTTGAAAAGCGCATTTTCTGCGCTTTTAAAAAGAAACATTTTTGTACTAAAAGCTGTAAGTAACTTTTAATTAAGTTTATTTTATAGAATGCATTTGACGACACTTTTCAGCTTTTTGTTTAATTAAAAGTAGAATCACCTTATTTCAGTGTTACTATAATAACTTTTAATTAAGTCTTATTTTTTGCTCAAACGAATTGAAAAAGTTCAGGGACTTAAAAATGTTTGGATATATTGAAATATGTCTAATTAATTTACCCATGTTTTTTGCTTTATTTTATTTTGGGCAATTTGTAAAAATAACCCCATGATTTTGAATATTTGTAAAAATAACACCCAACAGCCATGATTTTTTTTAAAAAAAAAATAATGAAGGCGTTGTGGCGCCTCCTTTGGTTTTACCAATAAAGAGATGCATCCAGTATTACGACGCAGAAAGAACTCTAAAAATACATTGAATTTCAACTACTGAAATAGTAAAAAAAAAAAATCTCAATATGTATAATTCTCAACCAAATTAGAAGCCCCCTTCTTAAAATAATTTAGATTTTCTCCTCTCTCAATTGCATATATTTTAAAAGAGAAACAAATCTTTCATAATTTTCTCCTATTTCAACCTTTAAAAAAAAATCAGCCAATTCCCTAGAAAGTTAGCTAAATCAGTTTGTCTCTCTATAATTTGAAAATCGTCACATGTCTCCATAAAGTATACATGGTTAACGGATTTCATTCTTGAGTTAAATTGTTTCAAAACCATTCAAATAAGTCCCTACAATATATAAAAAATTCGATTTAGTTCTTTTGATGTAAAAAATGTCTCTACCTTTTACTAAAAATTCTTACGCTATCCTATACTAATCAAGGAAAAAAACAAAAGATGGAAAAATCAATATAATTCACTAAAAATTTATGAAAATAAAAAAATGTCTCTATAAAATAAGTAAATACCCTTAAAATCAACCACAAATCTGGCTAGTATATTAGAGTAATTTATCAAGTAAATTTTAAAAAATTATTATAGTAATTTATCATATATAGAGTCAAACACATATCTACTTAGTTTTAGTTACATTAAGGACTAAAATAAATATTGTTAAATAAGATAGGGACCTGATGGGATTTTCAATTTTACGGAGACCCTTTCCGATTTTCATAAGTTTTTAGGAAGCTATATCAATTTTTCAAAAATAAGGGATGAATGCATTCTGGTAACTTTTAATGTATAGTTAAGGTTAACCATGTACTTGATTAGTTGGAGTGATGGTAGGCATTGAAACAATATTTTTTTTCCCATAACATTGAGATTTTCTAATTTACAGGGATTAAAACCGATTTATCTATCTTTTGAGGAAGTTAATTTGATTTTTTTCCTAAAAAAAAAATAGAAACCGGTCAGCGCTGATTGGGTTCACTGCTACATTTTGTTAATATGCACTTAGGAGTGCTAATTTGCTAATACTCAATCACTTGAGCCTTTTTGTGCAAATTGCCCTTTTTTAATATATTTATTAAAAATGAATCTATTCCATTCAAAATAAAGTGATGTTCAATTTTCAAGATCAAAACATGTAAAAATTGTTCATGAGACTTGCATTTGGAGTTGTCCCAAACATTATTTATTTTCTTTTCATAGAAAACACCATAAAGGACTTTGGACCACTAACAAAGGGAAGAGAAGCATCATCTTCTCCTTTGACTTTGATGCACTCATCACTCATTGACAATTGATGAAATACAATGCCCCCCTGTTTGTTTACAGAATGAGCCCCCGAATAAATTGGAATTGGGGGGAATAACTGTTTACCCTGTTTGGAAGCACTGAATACCCTGGCATAATCTATGCTAGGATAAACATAGATAACTTGCATAAGCATTTCATGTTAGGGCTGGAATCCATATATTCCCAATATTCTACTGAGCTGCATATGTGGGCCTCACGTTTTTCTTTCTTTTTTCTTTGGATTTGATTCCATCTCGGATAATTTAACAGCGCCCTAACTGGCTTCCATGGCTTTCTTCAACCGATCTTGAATGGCTTTTTTTTTTTTTTATATTGGAGAGTCCATTTTGCTAGCAATGCAGTTAACTGTTATTTATTTATTTTAAATCTGTCTATAAATCAGTGGAAAGAAATGTTTAGGAAAGCAATTAAAAAAACATTTCTCGTATAAAGGATTGCAGTATCATTTCAATTTTCATATTAAATATCATCCATCATTTTATTCACTATCTATCAAACAATACATTATTTATTCTTACATTTCTTAGTAAGAATAATTAAAAAAGCAATCAAACAAAATAAAGTCTTATTACGTAACCATACATATGCAAATGATCTAGACACCTCCCTCCACATCCACCAACGCCCTCATCTTCCTTATAAACTCCGACACATACCATCCCTGCAACTCCCCATCACTCAAAATCCTCCGCCACCTCTCACACACACCTTCCTCCGCCGCCACTGCCTTCATCACCGCCTCACACACTCCCTCCCTATCAAACCTTCCATCCTCCGCTCCCCTCCGCACCGCCACCCCGACCCCCATCCCCCCCTCGCAGAGCCTCGCGTTCAAGAACTGGTCCCCCTTCATCGGCAGCAGCACGAGCTGGCACCCATTGATCAGACCCTCCATGACCGAGCTCAACCCCGCGTGGTTCACGTAACACCCAACGCTCGCGTGTCCCAATATGCACTTCTGCGGCACCCACCCTGTCCGCACGCGCCCCCTCCCCTTCACCCTCTCCTCGAACCCTTCCGGGATCGCCCTCTTCAGTTTCTTCTCCCCATCATCGTCGTCGTCGCCGCCCTCCTTCGGAAAATTGAGAACCACCAAGAACGGTAGACCCGTCTTTTCAACCCCAATTAGCAGTTCTTCAATCAGGGTCCCATCCAGGAACGTCTCGCTCCCGAAAGAGCAGAACACGACGGACCCTGGCGCGAAGCCGTCGAGCCATTCTTTCCATTCGGGGTCCAGTTCACCCGTCGGTGGGGGGTCCTGGACTAACGGACCGGTGAGGAGGACGGGTTTGTCGTACTGCGCGGAGAGGCAGTCGATGTACGGGCCCTCCATTTCGGAGGAGCTCTTGCAGACGATCGCGTCGCAGTCGCGCATGCACGAGACCCCCCTCTCGTACACGCTCGGCCCGCCATAGAAGGACTTGAAGACGTAGAAGATGTGGGCCGCCTCGTGAGGGTCTAATGATTGGACCAATGAAGAATCGCCCAGGAAATCCGGCGGCGCGACCTGAAGATCCGACGGCTTAGGGGTGTCCCTCCTCGAAGGGACCATCACGTACGCGCTGGCGTGAGCGGAGAAGACGCAGAAATAGAGGGTCTTGATGCCGAGAGGGGAAGCGACGGAGGACATCCAATGGTGGGTGAAGTCGTGGAGGATGATCTGTGGTTTGAGTTTGGTGAGGAGGGTGTGGATTTGGGGTTTCATGTCGTCGACGGCGATCTTGAGGAGCTCGGCCATGTCGAAGGTCATGTCGGCGGTGGATTGGATGGTGGGAGGGAGGCCGTCGATGGGGGGGATGTCGACGGGGATGATGTCGATGGAGGAAGAGGAGAGGGAGGTGATGCGGGGGATGTTGGCGGGGGCGGAGAGGAAGGATACGCGGACGCCGCGGGAGGAGAGGGCGTTGGCGAGTTGGACGAAGGGGCTGATGTGGCCGAAGGCGAACCATGGGTACATCACCACGTGAAGGTCCTCCCTTTCCATGATCCTCTCTCTCTCTCTCTCTCTCCCTGTTTCTGTGCACACAGGTTTTATCCTTATTTGAGGGGATTTTGTAGTGGCCTGTTCAAATTAAAATATTGTTTGGTGCTTTTGGGTAGGTGTGTATTGTTTGGTGCTTGGCATGTGATGTGACTGGTGATTCGTTAATGCTCTCAGAGATAAGGCACAAGATACTATTTCCAAATCTGTGTGCAACTCTCAGAGATATATATTGTTTAATTTTTTTTTTTTTTTCAAATTATAATTTTGGGTGTGCTTTGGGCCTACAAATCCAGACTTTCATTGACATAGGATACTGTTATATTCAATTTTTTTTATTTTTTATTTTATAGTATAACATATAGTTTTATAAGTATAGTTAGAATTCTATTAAAATATATATATATATCTCATTAGATGATTTATATACATCGTTTAATATTTTTTTATATTTATTAAAAAAATGTTTATTTAATTAAAAATGGAGCGATCTACATTTTTTATCAAAACATATACATTGATAATATTTATTATAATAAAAAGACATGTGTTGGTATGAGTTTTGATTGATAAAAATCACTAAATCTGAAATTTTCAATAAAGATAACCAAATTAGGATATCCAAGTCCAACATAGAGGATGTTTTTTAATAGGGTGAATTGCCCATATATCCTTGAACCGACTCTTTTATTTATTTCATACCCCTTAGACTTTTTTTATTTATTATTTTTACCTCTACACATTTGCCCTATTTTTTTTTATCTTTGTTTTTTCTTACCAATATTAACCTCACATATAAGACAAACTATAATCATTTTTTTTTTCTTCTCCTTCTTCAAATGAATGTTTTTTCTTCCTTCCCCAAACTAGCGACGCTCACCGATTAACTTCACCCTGTCGATGTTCACCTCGCCGCACATCGATCCACTGCTCACTTCGTCACTAAGGAGAACCATCGTCGTTCACCCTGTTGCCGTGACACCATTGTATACATCGCTCCTTCATCTCCCACTCACATCCGGTCATAGAGAGGCTGAGAACTTCAAGAGTAGCAGCAATGGAGATAGCGATGGTGGTGATGGCGGAAATTGATAAATGAAGAAGAGTTGAAGAGGTCATGTTAAAAGGAGGTGATGCCTTTCCTACGTGGGTTGTTTTAATTTTATTTTCTTTTGGGTTGTGTTAATCTTAGTTTCAAGAAAAATGGATTTTTAATGTGTGTTGACTGATTTTGGGTCTTTTTTTTTAATAAATAGAGGATATTTGATATTAATAATTGAGTTGAGACTAATCATTCAATAGAATCAACTTAAATGAGAGTTGAAGATAGCCATAAAATTCACATTTGAGGATGGTTTAGAAAATCTATGAGAGGGCAACTAATATGCTTTGTTGTTATGGGTTTATACTTCGTGGTTTGCTTTACATTTCATTATGTTATGTTAAGTGTTGCTGTGTGAATGATTTATGTAAACTAACAAGTATATTATGTAAATGCTTATCACATTTTTGTAATTTTGAATTTTATATATGTGGATTCGAACATATAAAGGGGTTGGGTTCCGGGTCCACCCCGCCCCGACCCGACCCTTTAGACCCGAGACCTGATTGTTTTATTAATATATATTCATATATTACAAGACCATTAGTATTAGTTGCCCAATATTTTTTTGTTACTTAACTTATTTTTGCATCCACAAGTTCATAACAAACCCATATATCATAATCCATAACCAACTAAACCCACAACCACAAATCCTCCACCAAAAAAAAAAAAAAAAGCCAAATCCACAAGTTTGAAACCAACGAAAATGTGTCCCATCAGCATCCTAATTGGTCACAGATGCAGCGACTCCCAAGAACATTTTGAAACCAACCTGGTTTAAGAGTAACACCAAAATCTACTAATGAGCAATAATCACAATGTTGTGAATATATATATATATAAACATTTAAACTTGGGAGAGATATCCCTTACATTACTATTTTAAATCCTTGGACAGTAAGCTACTTAATATGGCCTACAAAAAATACAAGACTTCCATTAACTATATAGTTCTTCCTTTAATGGATTAACAGATTGGTCCACGAGGAGAGGCATACAAAATATACAAACCAATAATACAACAATAGTCTCTTCTTTATGTTTTCTTAAACTCAACCCAGTGACATACTATTTAAAATATATACATAAATAAATCAATACATTTAAATTTAAAGAAAGATAAAAAATTTAACCTTTCACACATTGCATTAATAGAGTATATACTACTATTAGGACAATATATACTCCAGTGGAGGATTATATAGGCGGTTGGACGACGGCCTCTGGCCTGCAAAACAGTAGTGTACCAATGTCCATTTTACAGGAATACTTTTCCAAACGCCTCAAGTGGAACCATCTTTTGTAAAAGCAAAAAATAAAATATCTTTTAGATATTAACAGGTGAAAAAGGGCTTTTCAAGAATCTAATTATCTTTCATGAATAATAGCTCTTTTCCAAACATGTTTACAATGTCTTAACCAAGACATGGAGTGCAAGACTTTCAAAAGGAGTGTGTCTGAAAGAACTTCCTGTTGATATTCCATCAATCCCATGTTTCACATACCCAGCAAAGCCACAATCACAGTATAACATCATACTTGTACAAAAGAGCAAATAATTTTGATTGATTTTGCAAAAACACAAAAATTAAAGAAAAAAATTGAGGTCTTCACGAAAAAAATTGAGGTCTTCACAAACTTGCCTCAGCCCAGATTAATTACAGTAAGGCACATGACAGCCTTTCTTACCCTCCTTTATTGACTCGGTTGATTGTAGATGATTTCACAAGAAAACAAAATCTCATATTTACAAAAGAGCATGTCACATTCATGACAATTTGAAGGGTTCATGATTCTCCCCATCCATTCATAAAAAAATGGTCAGCCAAAGAAACCATTGAGACAGTTAATGGAATCTCATGGTTTGAATTACTAGAGGTAGAGCCCTGGCTGAATGGGTGAGGAAAGTGTCATCCATGACCCAAATGTGTGACCATCCAATACATTAGGTTGCGGTGTTGTTGTAGTGAAAACGGCAGGCTGGAGGACGCCACCAGTTGGCTGATATACTTGGCTACAGATCAGTTGATTTTGTGGATTCAATGCGGGAGAAAACAAAATCTAAATCATGAAAAAGAGAAGAGACATCCGATGAAACAAGGATTTACCTATCCATTGTGCAGCCTGACTGGAAGGATGACCTAATCGGCTCGTCGGCCGCACTGTGGTCTGGAAACAGCAGAGGCCAAAATACTGACAACAAAAGGTGGATGGTTACAACAAATCCTTGATTCATATGTTTAGTTTGGTGATGTTACTGAATCACATATCATAGTATGGGCATATGAAAATGCAACTGAGTATTGCAAATATGTTCATTATTGAAGTCCTCAAACAAGGTGCCCATCTAAATTAAAGCCAATGTATGAAGCCTTCTAGAGTAGACTAAAGTTGTCCTCTTTTTTCTAACATATATCATAAACCATTGAAATGGGGACACTTTATTTATCTTTCATGTTAAACTGTTGTTAAGAAAGGGTGATTTTGGATGTCATAGATGTAATTAATAGCAAACTATTTTGTCTTTGAAGTATCGACATTACAATCTTGTTTTACCTACTAGCATATATAAGCCTCTAGGTGTCTGCATTCTTCAATTTACAATTGAAGAAGGCCCACGTGGTAGGACATTAACCAGTCGCCCTTGGCTTATAGTGAATTTGAAAACTTGACTACTTAATTCACCTTACTTTCCAGAATAACCCACTAAAATAATGAACCCTTATTCTTTGAAAAGGTCATATATATCTATATATAACAATAACCTTGATTTTCATCTCAACTTTCCTCCAATTTTCTTATCCTCGGAATTTCATAGCATGTCAATCACGGTTTATTCACCGACAGCCAACCAATCAAGCACATCTCTTCAATTTTCTTGATTTTTTTTTTTTTAACAAATGGTAGGCATGCGCCTTAAATTTTATTTAAATTCAAGCGACAAGCCCATAGCATAAAGTTGGTAGAGGAGGATCTACTGAGGCATGTTACAAATCCTATGCCATGACCTCAAATTTACCCTTCATTATAGCAAACTTTAGTTCTTTTTTTTTTAAAAAAGAAATGGTAGGCATCCTACCTTGAATTTTTAAAATTTCTTTAAATTTTCTTCTTTTTTTTTTTAAGAGATGGTGGTAGGCATCCTACAAAACTTTAATTTTCTTAATTTTTTTAAAAACTTTAATTCTTTTTTTTTTTTTTAAGAAATGGTAGGCAACCTACCTAGAATCTTGAATTTATTAAAAGCAAAGAAAATGCCCAAAACAAACAAATATTTAAGATACAAAAGAGAGGAGGCAAAAGAGTGAAAGGATTATTTATTCTTGGATTTCGAAAGAAAGAGGTATATAAAAAACATATTTCTCAACAAAACCTCCCATAAAATTGCCATTGATAATTTTGTAGTGACATGTAAGCAAACAGAAACCAAATTCTAGTCAGACTATTCCTCTTACCAAAAAAAAGTTCTGGTCAGGATTTTTCCATTTTATCAGTTTGATCCTAAGGGCTCAGTGAGGACGATTTAACAAGACAGAACAAAAGTTCATAAATCTTAGATGCAGAGGGATAACCAAGAAAAGGATGAAGGCATTTTGCTATGAGAATTAGCGATCGATAAAGATAGGATAACGGGGTCTCAGCGAAAGACAACATGGAGAAAAAGATTCACATAGTAAAATCCACCCATCAAGATAAAACCTGATTGGTGCGAAGCAAGCTTTGATTAGTTCGCTGGCAGGTCCCCTCTCCATGAAAGAGGCCAGGAAACCAGGGGAGCACCCATTTTCAAAAAAGAAGATAAAACCTAATTGGTGATGTTGAAGCTCGAGGAGGTATCAGGAAGTAACAGTAATCTGTGACCATACTCTTATATAATGTTGGTTTCACATTCAAACAAAGGTGATTACAGAATGTGGAGCAAAGAAGATCTATTTCAAATAATCAATATAATAATAATCGAACTGTTTGAACACTGGATAATATTTCTGGTCCTAATCCATTCTTCATGAATGGCTGCTAATTAATTAATGATAACCAGATGGCAGAACAAATAAAACAGGATACACAGGTTACCTGACTGGCTGGCATGATCATGGAATCCAGAATAATATAGTAATTCCTGCATTTTGCAAATTGATGAATTGTCAGAATGCACAGAAAATATGGCACAAGAACAGCCTGATTGTACCACATTACTGCATATGACATAACAAAAAATAATTTTCTTTGAGCACAATCACAGACATGAGAAAATCACCTTTCTTGCATGCTCAGAGAGCTGATGATCAGTGTCTGCAAGGAAACAAATGAGTTAGCAGTCGAACAAAAGGGTTTGATGAAAATTACATCACAATAAGTTTATTTCTTTTTCGTAATATATCATGGACCAAATTTCTCACATGAATAATTTATTCCACTGAAATAAAGAGCAAAATTTGCAATGCAACAACTATGACTTTGGCTAGATTCAAATTACATGATATAGCTTAGAAACATTGTTCTGTTAATCTGTTTCCAAGGATACCCATCGAACAGAAGACCCAGCCCTTTGTAATTCATCTTTGAGTCAGTTTCACCTTGATGGTCCTCAAAACATTAGAATAATATCTAAATTTCATTGGGAACATCAGGATAGACCCCAACTTTTTCAATATATGCAAAACAGTTTGTGTTTAATTACACAATTTCAACTAAAGGTGGGAATTTAAACTACAGTCTTTCCACATCAAAACCTCTCCATCCATGTTTCAATCACATCTTTTTTTTAAAATGAAATTGGTGGGCCTGCCACTTCTTTATATTCAATAGAAAGGAAATATTTCAATCACATCTTGAGTTCAGCATGTCAAGGAATGTAAATAAGCACTTGATTGGTACCTAGGTGAGAAACACTGGATTTAACTGCCAAAGTCAAGCCAAGTTCATCGGGTTCAGAGCTACAATCCCATAACTTCAACTCAAGCTTTGGTGGAGTTCCTTCTGGACAAGAAAATAAGTTATATTTCAAAAAATAAAATTGGTAAGCATAGAACTCACTGCTGAGAAGAAATCTCATTATGCATTTTCTTTACAAAATTGAAACATATGAATAAAGCATTTCCCAGACCCACCAGAGTAATTTGAATTTGAATGTAATGGATCCCGAAGAGGACATGGAACCCAAGTCTGTACCTGTTCCAATGTACAAATCAGGAAAGTAATTGCCACAACAAAGAGTTAATGAAATTTTTTTAACAGGAAAGTTAATTTTTACATGAAAAAAGGGATGGTATAATGCTTCCTCCGCTGTCGGTCTCCTTCGAGGATCCCAGGAGCAAAGTTGCTGACGCAAATTCATACACAACCCTTTGTGTAAGTAAAATGCACAGTTCACGGCAAATGCAGAAATAGCATGTCATATACTCATTTATACCTTGATCAAATCAATCGCTTGCAAGCTTGCATTAGGAATGATATCTACAAGATTAGCTGGAAAGATCTGCAGTATGATGGAAGTCAATAAATGGGCAACATAATATTTCAATAACTTTGAAAAAAAAATGGCATCCTACATTTGGAAATGTATAATTATTTACACGTGAAAGGTTCATCCCTTCAGGCCATGTACTGCAATCTGGAGTTCCCAAGACACAGCATATTTTGTATATTTGATCTGTTTCACTGCAGAAAAGAAACGAATTACAATTCAATAGAGAGAGAGAGAAAACACCACTCTGAACATGTAAATAATTTCAGCATTCAAGATGATGGCTATGAAATACTACCTATCAAAGAACCTTCTGATGGAGGAATAAAATAAACAAAACCAGCATGGTCTAATTCCTAAAGCTTGAGGTTAGAACAAATACTTTGTTCTATTGTAAATATTAATCCTTTGAGATGAATTCCAGGACGTAACATATTGTACTTATTGTTATTGTAAAAATTGGCAAGAGTGAAAATGCTACATGATGTCCCCACTCTAGTTAAGTATACTACCATAGGAATAAAGCCTCAGTTCATACAATGCATCATTCCTGTGGTAGAAACATTAGTGAATACAATTCATTTTTGACATATTTCTGTGGCGAAACAAGTAATATAAAGAAAGTTGACTCTAAACATCAGGGAAACTGTGTATGTTGATGTTTGTGTTAAACCAGAAAATAACAAACTGTATAGACATATTAATGGATGAAAGATCAGGTGATCTGAGTGTGTATCAGTGTAGAATGTGGACCAAGATGCAAGTTGCAAAATGACTTTGCCCCAACCCCCAATGAATTTAAGTTTTGGACTGCAAAAATAAAATATTACCTTTCACCTGGAAAAAGTGGACATAACATGAAAAGCTCGGCCAGTATTGCTCCAACTGCCCACATATCTGTAAAAAAAAAATTATGAGAAACAAAAGTATTTTTTTGAACCAGGTTAAAGTGAAGAGGTGGTTTCACTGCATAATGAACTGAGTGATGGTCATGCAATCAATGACGAAAAGAGACCGGGGTGCCATGCCTATTGGGATCACTATGTAAATGAGCATTGGGAAGATATATATGGTTGACCTCATAGTTCGGCCTAATTTTTTCTGTATTGTGGCAGAAAGAAAGCATCAATTTTTAAATTTCTAGTCCTTTATCCCTTGATCTTTAATCCACCATCCATGAAGTTTTTTTTTTAAAAAACAATACAGTTCTCCTATAGAGGTTGCATTTGTACAACGCATGTCTACCCACTATTACACAAAAAGAAAAGGTCACCCCATGGGTTAGCAGATAATAAAAGCAATACATTTTATGTACATTTAACATATCTATAACTGTTTAACATTGAAGAGATCTTATGATGCTATATTGGCTGCTGGTCGTCAGGTCAAAATCTCACAAAAAGGAACTAAGGATAAATCAAATTCCAAAAAAATAGCACTGATGTGTTCAAGAAAGAGGAGAGCAAATATCATGAAGGATGTTCAATGACCCCAGTAATTAAAAGATCATCCAAAATATAGTTCTTAAAAAACTACAAGCATCAAATTCTCTTAGAAGAGATCTCTGTAGAAAGCACACAGGCAAGGGGAATATATTCAAGATTGGTACAGACCCTCATTCAAAGATCATCCAAAATATAGTTCTTAAAAAACTACAAGCATCAAATTCTCTTAGAAGAGATCTCTGTGGAAAGCACACAGGCAAGGGGAATATATTCAAGATTAGTACAGACCCTCATTCAAAACTCAAAATCAGCATTGAAAATGATATGAGATATGATTTACACTACACAGAGTGCAACATACCAATAGCAGGTGTGTAAGCTGAAGATTGCAATAAGACTTCTGGAGCTCGATACCTTGTAACACCATGCATCATTCAGAAAACAAAATATACATATATTAAATAAAGTTGGTTCTTCATGTGTTACGGTACAAAAAGAGGGTGAACACACCAGCGTGTAGAAACATAATCTGTATAGGGTGGCCTGGATGCCACTTCTCTTGCCAGTCCAAAGTCGGCAATTTTAATGAAATCCTCTGTTACAAGCAGGTTCTCTTAAAGGAGAAATAAATAGTCAGTTACAGTAACAATCTCAAATTTATATTCTGATAAATTAGACAATAATATATTTATATCTAAATAAATTGACAATACAAAAGAACAACAAAAGCATGAAATATTACCAGGTTTTAGATCCCTGTGAAAATATCCATTCCTATGCATATATGCTAGTCCTTGCAACACTTGAGACAAAAAGCTCTGTATCTCAGCCTCTGTAAAAGGGTTTTGTCGATCTTTCATAATCTGGTATAGATTGTATTCCTGTAAATAAATATATAGGAGAATGTTGTATGATCCCTCATCAGAGCACGTAATAAGTTGAACATTCAAATGTCTCAACAAGACAAATAGTCAAGTCCTGTAAACTAAACAGACAGGTTTCTGAAGAAAAAAAGCTAGCAATATTGAGATATAATTGAACCCATCAAAGGCTTAATCCTTACTCCCTTTAGGTTTAGAATTCCATTTGCATTATATAAATTAGATTCAACATTAAAAAAAAGGTGAAAAAGAAACTATAGTTCTTGATGCAGCACTATCTAGAGACAATATAAGCAAATAGCAAATAGCGATATATTTGATGTTTCCTAAGTCCAGAACCCAAAGGGCTAGTCAGCAGAGAACCAGGCCTGACCCAGATAAAACTAATTATATAGAAAATGGACCAGCCGAGCCTAGAAGCACTTATTAATATATCTAGGCCAAGCCCTGTTTGGCAATCAAGCCTGGCCATCAAAATGCCAGGCTCAGGGGATGATTGCACCAACCCAGCCCATCTGCAGCCTATACAAAGTGAGAAGTCATCCGGTAAGTTTTTTTCAGATATGGTAAGATTACACAAGCAATTCTTGCTCATACTTGGTAAACTTAACCGCTTAAATGCCATGAGTGAAGCTCATAATTCATGAAGTAAAAAGATACAACTTTACTTGGTTTAAAATTGCATATAAATCATTTTGAAGTGCATCTCCTTTATAGGATCAGATTGTCCAAAGCCTAAAATATATACAGGACTTAAGAGTTATAATTTGAAGTCAAGATACTAATACGAAAGAGTTTATTGATTCGCTGGGTCTTCCAAGTCAGTTTGAGCCTTTAATAAGGTCATCATAGTTACTGAGAAACTATTCTCAACAAGTTTTCCTTGTTAAATAAATAAATAAATAATCTAATTAAGAAATTTCGGAAACTCCAAATTCTAAAGATAAAGTAAAAAAAAAAAAACTCACTTCTCATAAAAATAATAAAAACTTAATTATTATATTATTCAAAACATCATAAAGAATCCCTTCTCAAGAGAGTTAAGTTAAACTATAAGGTAACTTAATAGCTTATTAGTCAACTAGGGATCAATTGGAAAGGTGACTAGGTGCTAAACATTGCGGGTTGGGTCCGCTTAGGCCTAGGTGGGGGATTAATCGGGGCCTAAAAGGGATTTTTAGAACACTGGTTTGTTGTTCTTGAATCCAACCCAGATATGGATTGGAATGACTAACCCTTTATGATTGTTAAAAAAAATTAAAAAATACACAATCATAAAAACATAATAAGTGTTGCTGGGTGTGAGGCACTTGGAAAGTATATAAAGGCCTCCTTTCTCTTGAATTTTTTTCACTTTTCAGTCATCCGCTAGACAGAAAAGAAACATTTTTTTTCTTGCTGAATGAATTAAAAATTCAACCTCCCAAAAAATTTAAAAATCATTGAGGCATGGATGCTCACCATGTACTCAAAGATGAAGAAAAGCTCATAATTCTCCTGAACAATCTCTTTCAGCTTGACAATATTGGGATGATTCATTTTACGAAGAGACTGCAAAACAGATGAAAGACTTCTTCATATGCAGGTAAGAAAAGAATAGAGCCTACATGGAACAACCTAAATTTCATTATTAAGATTTAAACGTAGCATTAGCAAAGGACATACAGATTTAAGTAAACAATAACAAGTTAACATACCTTAACTTCACGCAAATTCATACACTCTTCCCAAAAGTAAAACTTCCGCTTCATTTTCTTAATGGCAACCTGAAATTGATATAGACCAAATGGTGACACTATAATTGAAAAGGCTGCTTATGCTTAAATTTTAAGTCAGCACAAAAGAACAGAAATCAGAACTGAATGTCACATAGAAGATAGGAATGCATCCTAAGTGTGTTCATCATGAGATGGATACAGTGCCGAAGATGCACAGAATCTCAACAATGCAGGATTAAATGGACATGCATCAACTCTGCTATGAACTAAGAATTTTTATAAATGGATGAACAATTCAAATGAAAAATTGGAAATCCGTATCAGCCAATCACCCTATTCATTGGACTCTTGGCATTAGATGTATGTTGTTTCTCACTAAATATACAGTGTCGCGTGAGGTTTCCAGAAAAGAACTGGCAAGTTTTGTTGATACTGGCAAAAAAGTGAAAAATAAGTCTAGTTTTTCATGTTGATCATTCATTGATATAAATAAAGCAATTTGAGGAAATTAAAAGGGCTCTAATAATGAGGCACATCTGCACTGATCATTCTTGAACATGGTTATGAAGCAAAACAGCACTTAAAGCATAGGGTAGATCTCGGCACACCAAAGATCTAAGGAAGCAACAGAAAGATATCTGTGGAAGCTCCTGCCCAGAAGTGACGGAAGATCAGACTAACTTATTTATCCAGAACCAGAAGGAAGGTGCCATATAAAGTCTATGGAGAAGCAGAAATAGGGGATTATCACTCACAATCTCATTGTTTTCCAGATTAAGTGCTCTATACACGCATCCGCAAGTTCCATCGCCAAGCTCCTCCATAACTCTATACCTGCAGCAACACGAGAACTCAACGACCATCCAAGGAGCTAAGTGGGAAGATAATGTCATGATATACTTACTTTTCCATGGTTAAGCGGCACCCACAGAACAACAATCAATGTTTTGTTCCCAATTCACTCTGCAGACAAGCTTCTAAGACAGAGATGTTCTGCTTTGCAACTGACTTCTGGTAGATGCTGATGCTACAGGCAAGCATGAAAGGCAAATAACTGCCATAAGGGGGTTTCTCATTACACAAATGATCAAACATCACCCAAATCAATATCGGCATTCTCAGGTGCAGCCTCTACAAGCTGCTATCAACTTGTGTCATCTGTGGATGGTAAATTGAGTCTGAAGTAACTGTGGAGAAGTATCGGATTCAGGAGGGAAGTTCAAATGATAAGAGAATGGTAGCTCCATCTACCAAAGCTACTATCCAGCTCTCACAAACTAGGGAAACTGAACTGCAGAGTAAGGCAGTTAAAATAAGCTCATATGCTCCAGGAAGAAAAATGAAAACTTACAAGTAACAAAGAGTTCAAGAAAAAGTTATACCATGATGTCAATAGACATGCATATAAAAGAATATCTTGTTTGTATTTATGATAATCAAGCTTTAACTTATTTACTTTAGGATACAATAATACAATCTAAAGCAACCCCTGATAATGAACTTAAGAACAAATGAAAGCATAAATTGCTTTTTTGGCAATCTTTAAAGGGAAATTATTCTTGTAAAAGCAATAAATAAATAAATGATGATTGGTATGTCATTAAGTTGAAACAAAGGATGAAAAGATTAAAGTCTTAAACTAATTTAGAAACACTTAAATGTACAGATGCTTGCCTTGATTGCAAATTCTTTATTAAAAAGCATTCTCAGAACCAAGATGAATACTGTAAGCAAGATCAAGGGTCTTTCCTTAAAAGGAAGAGGTCAAAGTAACATTCAAAGAAAATGAAGCAGTAGATCCATGGTTTCGAGGAAGCCTAACTTCTCCTTCTCCTGTTATTCTCAAATTACTCTATGGTTTTTAAGAATTACAATGAAAGGTTAGAGAAAATAAACTCCAAAACCAAAAAAGAAAAAAAAGGGTTCCAACACCAGGATATGAAATGCAATGAGATGTATCAATTGTTATAGCTTCTAGTGCAACCTCCAAAATAATACATGGTATTTTCAAAGAGAATTGGCGTCATCTATACCTATTACCATATAGTACATCCTGTCTCAATATATTGAACAACATCAAGGAAATCATTAAAAATGTCCTCGCGGATTTTCTAAGTTAAAAATGTTTCATTTAGAAATGCAGTGAGAATAAATGCTTTTGGGTCATCAGTAATGGCCATAGGTGGGTTTATATTGGGTCTGTTTTATGGGGGAGCAAATAGATGTGGACATTTTCTAGAACTGGAAGTTCCATAGAGCTCAAAGGTCTTATTTAGTATTTCTATAAATTCAACAGTCTTTTCTAGAGACTCCATGTTTTCCTCTTCCTTCTTTTTTTTTTTTTTTAAAAAAAATGTAGGATATTTTCCATTACTTAATGAAAAAACATCTCTACATAGGGAAATGATGGATATCCCTCTTACACAAGAAAGAAAAAACAAAATAAGAGGGCCTATGTGGAGAACACATGGGCGGTCAATTCCTCTCTTCTTGAACCATGAGTTCAAGTTATTTTGCGAATGAAAAACCTTCCATCACTACGGATAATGTATAATTTCAGTAGTCAATAATGGTGGTCACCCTCTTAATAGGAAGGTTTTGGTTTATAGGGGTTTGTTTATTTTATCATTATTTCTTTGGTAACCTTTGTATGGAGATCCATCGTCTACTTTAATTTGCGGGCCTTCTGTTAGATTGCACCTACATTTTCTATATAAAAAAAAAGGAAGATAAGAAACAGGGTCAATATTTACCCTTTATCCATAAGAATACACCCAAGTACAATAGGAACCACCCCCTCCCCAATTCCTAGCACTGTATCTACCTCCAAAATATACCTCCCCCACTCTCTAAAATGATTTGCAATGCTAAGACAAACATTCCCCCAATATAGTTTCCTCCTCCGAGATACCATGTCTTGTGCGAGCCATAAGCTCCAGCAAAAATATTATTTAGATCAAAGGGGCCAGAATTTACAGGTACTTCCCTGGAGCACCGAGCACTATATCAAGACATTAATATCATATGAGAAATCCATATGACAATCACTACTACTAAAATTTAATTCTTTACTATGTGATCCAATTCTTCAATATGATGACAAGAACATTTATTATCCATAGAATCAATAGGTGATTCAATAATCCAAACACACACCAAAGATATAACATAACGCAACGCATGATCAATTGCTATCAAAATCAGATATCATTCCATTTAAAGTGAATTGAATAATAGTAAAACAAATCTCCATAGCCAATAGAAATCAATCGTTAATCCAATCTATTGAAGAGAACTCTGATATAATCAAATAAGAAACCCTAATTTTATAATTTTTTTCAAGAAACTAAAAATCGATGAAAGATCATAGACGATTGGATCATATGTAGAGATCATCAAAGAGAGATGGGAATTACCATCCAATAAACCGCGCATCTGATCGGAGCCGGTGGTGTGTGTGATCAAAGGAAGAAGGAGAGGAGAGAGAAGGTTGTCTCTTTGGTTCAAAAGGGGGTGGGTATTTGGAAGGATATTTGGGGGAGAGATTTTGGAGGAGACGGTCCCCTCTGCCGATTTTCTATTGGTTTTAATTGGGGAAGTCATATTACATATTGCCCCTTCATTGTTGTCTTCAATTACGGGGATACCCTCACTTTGAATGTGCAGTGTATTCCTTGTAGATTAAGTATCTCATTTTTTCTTTTTTCCTTTTTTTTTTTTTTTTTTTTTTGGAGAAGTTAACTGCAGGTCCTCCCACTAATTTATTTGTAAATCTCTCAAAACATTTGGACTTATCATTAGATCCTCGTATTAGTTGAAGATTTACTTTTGAGTCCTTCCCTCTAACGGGGGGGTTATCTTTTACCTTTTTTTTTTTCACTTTTACCCCTCTTCATTTCTTCTCTGTGGCCCCCTCTTTCCCCCATCCACACATACATCCCACCCCTCCCCGCTTGGCGCAAGCCCTCCCATCACCTTCTCCCTTCAGTCATTATCCCTCCCAGCGAATGATGTATTTTGTCTTAATTTCTAAACATGTATTTTTATTAATTTCATGTTGGTTTATATATATGAACTTAATGCATTGCTCAAGAAAATTATTTATACACTATAATAATATGAATAATGTATTGTATTATGTCGATTTGAATTTATTCTTAAAATTTTATCTTTTACATTATCTGTGTAGTGTATATAACAGTGTATATGAACTATATAACTGTATATAGTCAGTGTTTAACAACGTAGAGAGAGAGAGAGAGAGAGTTGGGGAATGGGAGGGCTAAAAATGGAATAGTTAACAGTGGACATAACGACTATTAGGCAATGGGACCTAGACTTAATACAAGGACTTAAAAATAATTTATAGATATTTAAAGAGGACCCGAAATTAATTTCTACTTTTTTGCTTTGAAAAGAAAGGATAGACTAACAAGTAAATTAAGTATTTCTTGGGGTTTTTTTAGTGATTTTTTTATATTTATTATCTTATTAATTATTCTAATATATTTTTTTATCTGTGAATTTTCAGGTAATTGCATTTGATCTATACTAAGAGTTAGTTTTAGATTGGATTATAATTAAATAAAGAAATTTATGATATTTATCATTGTGGGAGCTATTTTTTTGTCCCAATAGTGTTCTATCACGTATCCGTCATCAGCGAGTCCCGAATCGCCACATGTCATTGCTCAAATCAATTATTGGGTGCATGTTTACCCACAAGCCAATGACAGTTCAACACATGTCACCAGAGAGTCATCATCTTAAGCCATTTAAAAGATCACGACCACGTAACTCAACATGATTCCACCAAATCCTACCGGGTTCCCTAACCGTTGGACCTGGTGATCACCCTGGTAAGTTCCCCCCAAATCCTCCCTAGGCCTCTGCTCCAACGAAAGATGACAAGGACAGCCATAATGACAAAGAGGGCAATAAAAAAGGAAGAAAAGGGATTACGAAAGTAAGATAAGTAGATAACTCGCTTCAAAAGAAAAGCCCAACAATTACAAAGTATCTAAATAGGTCGTTGGATGATTTTTTTAGGGTCATCCCCCCCCCCCCCGATGCAGTGTGAGATCACGCTCTTTTGCTAATTCGATCGAAGATACGAATTCGCAAGATCTAGTGATGCTGTTGATTCTTCAAACAGAATACCAGGGACGTTGGGTTTCAAAGATCTGTTGATTTCTTCTAAAATAACAGATAATTGGAAGTTTTATGTAATTATTGATCTTCCTAGGATAACATACAGTAGAAAAGATAAACAAATTCTAATAATCAATAATTTGATTAATCAATTGGTTTACATGCCTATTTATAGAATAGAGAATTCTTAACAGATTATGATTTCAACTAATTATCTAAATCTATAAAGTATGATTCTGACAGATTATCTAAATCTGAAAAATAACAATTACATCTTTATTTAATCCAAACTAATATTTAAATTTGAATTTAAATTCAAATTCAAATCCTAACTAAAAATTTAAAAAAATCATATCTGAATGATATTTGAATATTAACTAATCCTAATTATCCAAAAAAAATATGATAAATCTAACAAATAAAACTAAAATACTAACAAGTACAAATCATCCATAATCCTCAATATGGTGGTCCTTAACTTTGATTGAATGGTCCATGATCGTACTGCATCATTATCTTTCTTTTAAAAAAAAACTCATCCTCGAGTTTGGTTGAACGATTTGGTGATGAAGTCTGAGCAATTGATGACGTAATCCACCGTATGTTGATTCTATGGCTTTAAAGTCATTCAACAAATCAACTTTTGTATTCTTTTGATCTTCGGGAGTCATGGGAAAATTTATATTGGACTTGAATGAAAAGAAATATATTGGGGGTTGGGTGTTTTGGAAAGAAAACTTAGTATGAGGGGTTAAATGATATATTTTTTTTAATTGAAAGGAAAGGTAGGTGGGGGGTCGTACAGATTGGATTGGCTGAATGTACTGGGGATGGTTTTTTTCTTTTTTTTTTTGGGGATATATTTTGGGATATATGGGAATGGAAAAGATACATGGGGTATTAAAATGGGATGAATGAGATGTAAATGGGAAATGGGTTCAACAGTGCCAACAGCTCTGCAATGACAACGATGACGGCATGTGACGACTCTCGACAGCAGTGGTGGTTGTACTTGACGGCAGGAGTGACGACAACTGTTTGGAGGCGGCGGCTCTCGATGGCTGCGGCACTCAACGGTAGTTGTCGTAACCTTGACTCTGATACTAACTGATGCAGCATGGGATCAGGCTCTTCTGCTAGTTCGATGGAAGATACGAATTCACAGGCTCCAGCGATTCTTTAAACAGAATACCAGAGATGTTGGGCTTTAAAGATCTGTTAATTTCTTTTAAAATACCAGATAATTGAAAATCTATGTAATTGTTGTTCCTCTTATGATAACAAAATAGAGTAGAAAAGATAAACAAATTCTAATAATCAATAATCTGATTAATCAATTGGTTTACATGTCTATTTATAGAATAGAGAATCCTTAACAGATTAAGATCTCAACTAATTATCTAAATCTATAAAAAAGTATAATCCTAACAGATTATTTAAATCTGAAAAATAATAAACACATCTTTATTTAATCCAAACTAACATTTAAATTTGAATTTAAATTCCAAATTCAAATTCAAATCCTAACTAAAAATTAAAAAAAAATCATATCTGAATGATATCTGAATATTAACTAATCCTAATTATAAAAAAAAAGATATGATAAATCTAACAAATAAAACTAAAATACTAATAAGTATAAATCATTTATAATCCTCCATATGCTAGTCCTCAACTTTGATTGAATGGTCCATGACCGTACTGCGTCAACCCCCCCCCTCCCCCCCATTGATCGATTTTGAAAAGACCGGAGAGCTTTGTCAATCTAATCGGAACAGTAGCTATGAGAACAATCCATTGGACCCGACCCGATCTAGACCCACGTAAGGAAAATTTGCCCCTCCAATTACCAATAATTAAATAGAAGAAATCTTATGAAGGTCCAAAATTCTATTTATATATATATAAGCCTTATAAATTAAAAGGAAGAAATCTTTTGATGATTCAATTTTTTTTCATTTTATGCCGAAATTTTAATGTAATTACATGATATCATTATTAATTGTTAGTTTTAAATGTTGGATATTGTGTCCCAAACTCAATCACAATGAGATATAAAGGGAAGGGATAGAAATTAGCACGTAGAAATGAACAACTCTCTATTATCAGTTAATAAAGTTTCTTGATGCATAGGGTTGTTGGCTCCTACTACAGAGAGATACAACTACACGGTTTTTGTTATTAAAGGGTGCAAGCTTTGAAAAATCACGGTGAACAGACTATGGTCCTTTCAGATGCCCAAATGAATAACAAGTATTTTAAGGTTTTAATAAGAAAAATAACCAAAGAACAAATGGAGCAATTTCGAAGACTGTAGGGAGAGTCACATGAGTAGAATGAGTAAGTAGTGGAAAAAGGAAAAAAATTGACAAGTGATAAGATCCCAAATAGGATAACGTTACATCTAGTCTATTTTTCAGCTCTAAATCGAGTATACGAGTGTTTTGAATTTTTTTAAAGTAGTATACATCATCTAATGAGATACAAATTTTTATAAAAAATGAAGCATATACGTTAATGAATTGCATGGATGCATTTATGAAAAATGTAAAAAAAAAAAGTTTTTCGAAATATATATCTCGCTAAGGTGAGTATATACTATGATAATTTTCTATCGATGCATATAGGACTAAAGTTAGGGTTGAAATAAAAACTGGGTGTAACAGCAAACACACAATGTAATTGAAAACCGCCCATGAAAGTAAAAAGGGGGGATCTTCACAATAAAATGTTTTTCTTTTAAGTTCTACTAATCAGGGCTAATTCCATGCGACCATTATAGAAGCTATATACCCACCCCATCAAATTAGAACCCATCCCCTTTAAAAAAACTAAAAGAACAGATTTGACACTTATAAAACAATGGGCATAAGTCATAACCCACCCCAAAAACAAAACCAAGCCGGAGATAGAGCTGAAGCGATGGTGGGTTGATGGAGGAGGAGGAGGAGCGAGCAGTAGCTGCTGTAGAGGGTCCCGATATTCTACTCGGACCTCGCCTAGTTCTACTGCTCCAACAATGGCAACCTTGCTGTGGTTGAAGAGGCGGAGGCCACAAAGCGGTTTCCGCATGTTTTCAGCACGCCCACAACGAGTCCGGGGGCGACAGTGGATGGGTTGCATGGGCTGCTCGACATCGACCTCGTGGAGTTAGCGACGGCCCGTGCAATCCATTCGACATTGACCCTGTGGAGTTCATGACGAACGTGAGAGCCTGTTCGAGAGGGGACTCGATGCCGACGACTACACATCTATGATCTATAGTTTTTAATGGTTCTAACAAAATGGATTAACTAAAGCGCTGAGAATTTCGATGCTCTCCACAGTCAGCGTAGGTGCTCTATATGGTTCAGATGAATGATCAAACATCTAATGAGCTAAGATAGAGAGAATTAATGGACAACATTGAAAATGAGAGAGAGTCAGAGACTGAGCGGAAATTCGTCAAAGTGAGAGTTGGAGAGAGGGATAAATCATAAAAAAATATTGATAAGAGATAGCTCAGGCAGAGACGGCTGGAGGAGAATAAAGAAGATCTCGTTGAGGCTCAACCACAAGGGATGGACAGGCGAGTGCTGACATTGGGGGAGGCGAAGGCACCATGATACGCAATTCTTGCACCGGGGGAGGAGGCGACCACCGGCAGAGGAAGAGAGTTGGACTGGTGGAGGGAGAGAGGGGAAGGAAGGAGGAGAAGAAAATCCACAGGGGCGGGATCCCAGAGTGTAGTGTGTTATATATATATAGGGGTGGGTTTGATGGGGTGGATCTTCTAACAAGGTGGGATTGGCAAACAATGGGTTAAAATAACCATCCCCTTACATAAGAAAGAAGACAATCATTGAGGATATCAAAAAGATGTTACAAAACATGAATGGGCTTGCAAAAATTAATGGGTTCGTTTTTAGTCATTTTGGGCTTTGATAGGAAGAAAAGGCCCAAAAAATCCCCCCCCCCCCTCAAACTAAAAATGAATATAAATATGAGAATTTAAATTGGGAGTCTTATATCATGTAATATGTGAAATATGTGAATTGAAGTTATCTAATGGGTTTGAACCTTGCGTTAGTGCAAATCAGATATATCTAAGAAGCCTGAGTAGATATGTCTTTGAGCTCAATCCCTTTTAGTTAGTTAGAGTTCACCGATCGTGGACATTACGTCTTATTCTAATGGGATAGACATTATGGTCATTTGCTTGTATCATTTTCTTGAGTTATTTACAGATTTAGCATTCCAAAGAACATACTCCATGTCCATGCACTCGGGAACATGGTGGAATTGTGGACCATGGTGGGAAGTGCTCTCAGGAAAGGCGGCAGGGGGTTGTGGCTGATCCTGGGAGAGTCGGATGGCAGCCATGCAGATTTGTTGGTGTGGATTGGCAAATGCACAGAGAGCCTGAGAGAGGATGGCCAATTGCGGATCATTGCGGATCATGATATCCGCGGTAGAGTGGTGTGTTCAACAGATCCGAGATGGTAGCAACCTTTGCTCTAATATCAGTGTATGCTCTTCCATGAGATCTAAATTGCGACGACCAGCCCCAAATGCACTTGATGGCCGACCACCGGTCTTGGTGCAAAAGGGATCAGAGAGGTCGCTCCGATCCCTACGGCATTGAGGGAGGTATTCGAATTATTCTTAGATTGGAGGGGTTACTAGTATATTACATTTTCATCTTGGATTAAGCTAAGAATATTCTTATTCAATTAATATAAATTTAATTCAAGAGATTTATTTGGATATGCATATGGGTTTGTAGGAGATTATATGAATTTCAGGAAAAGTCAAAAGAGTAATATGAATATTTTACAATTTACAGGGGGTGACCTTGTTTTTCATTTCTTTTTATGTTTTTTTACCAATCAGATAATGATGATCATGATCAGTTTGAGTTATATATAAAGGAGTGGGGTGGACGAAGGGCTGTAAAGTTGGTACCTGAATAACTCTTATGTTTATTGAAGACGGATGCATAATCACACACAACTTTTTAACCCAATTTGTCATTCAACATTGTACTCGGTGCCCTCTTTGTGAAATGGAGGAAACAGTGGCACATCTCTTCATTGCATGCCCGGTCGCTCGCCAACTATGGTGCCGCTTAAAGATAGCGGAGGGAATGACGAATCAGTTCACCTCCTTGAATGACTTATGGGATGAGGAAGGGAACGCCTACGTGCGAAGGGAGATAGAAGCGCGTCGAGTAAACTTACTCAGTCCTTCGTTCTAGCCGTGGTGTAGATTTTTTGGTTAGCCCGAAACCATTTGATTTTTAGGGAGGTCAGAGTTTACATTGAAAACTTGTGGGACTCAGTTACTCATTTTATTAGAGATTAGGGGATTGCTTGTATCGAGTCAAGCAAAATTTTGTATGTGGGGGCAAAATTGTGATCGAGGAGCAGGCTTAGGCCTGCGGTACTAACTCCCTGGTAAACCCCATTTTTATCTTTTTTACTGGTTTGGGCATGTTTCATTTTGATTTGAATAAAATTGATAGGCATGTCTGCCATTTCATAAAAAAAAAAAAAATCCATCCCTCCAATCAATTTGTTCTCCTTTAATAAAGGCTTTACATCCTTGAATTGATTAGAATCAGTAAACCACCAAACAATAAATATCTTCATCATCGGCATTGTTTCACGGAACAGGCCACCGCTTGCGCCCAATGCCTCAACCTCGTCTTTACCTCTTCCGGGTTACCTCCTGTATATACATAGTACATTAATTAGTACCTACTCAGTTAAATTTTTAGTGTACTTTATATGATATTCAAAGTTCTCAAATATTACATGTACATCTACGAGACCTTTTTAGATTCTATTATATCATAATGAATGAATAAATAAAAATAATAAAAAGTACTGACCAGGGCTGCATATCTTCCATGGATCGTGGAGGTGGTGTGGGCTCCCAGGGCTTGGGGACCCAAAAGAAGACGACGACATCGAATCAGAAGGTGACGACGACGACGACGACGACGAGGGTGATGAAGAGAGGTTTCGGTTGACGGCGAAGTAAAGGTCGAGTGCAGGCAAAGTGTCACAAAGGTGATGTCCCCCATCCTCCTCGTTGAACCCAAAACCCAACTCTATGGACCCCTTCAGCTCGTTCAGGTCGTAGTCGGTCAAGCTACAACTTTGACACACCGCGGCCGTCCTCTCCCCCTCCTCCTTGAGGAACCTGCGCCTCCGCTTCTCCCAGGCTACCTCTAAAGATGTCTCCCTCATTGACAGCTGCCTCGTCATTAGCACCTTTTTCTTTCGCTCCCTATACAGCGATGACGACGACGGAGGTGACAGGAGCGGAGGAGGAGGCTGTTTCATCGCCAACCCATTATAATGATCATGATCATTATTATTGTTGTTGTTGTGATATTGATTGTCCTCTGATCCCAACGACATCTTTTTCTTCTTCTGGGTGGATTTCAGTCAAATAATATTCAAAAGTTGTGTTTTTTCAAAATTGGGGGACAAGATTCACGCGGAATCAGTTTTAAAGCTCAACGTTTACAAAAACTCAGTTTTGTAATCATGCAATCAAACACACTCTTCGATTGAGAGGTATTACTGTACGTAAATTATAAATAATTTATATTTTGAGGGAGGAGGGGTGGAATTGGGATGGGCAAGCACAAGCACAGTAGATGGATTATATATATATATATATATATTTAGAGAGAGAGAGAGAGAGAGAGAGAGAGAGAGAGGGGGGGGGGGGAAGGAGGAAGTGCAGCTGCGTCAATTTGGGCTGTTCACAAAGCACACCAATCGTCCTTAACGGCGAGCAAACCAATCCCTACTTTTGGAAACCCCTCTCCTGTCCAAAAAAAAAAAAAGACAGATAGACAGCAGTGATGAATCGAGGGCATGACAGGAGGAGAGTATATGTGATTTGGAATCTTGTATTTGTGATACGATTTTCTATTTTTTTATTTTATATTTCTTAAAATTTTTTTTATAAAAAATACTAAATTTATAACGACAGATATCTATTTTTTGTTTTTCTTTTGGAAATAACTACTTTTTTATTTTTGAAAAAAATCCAAATAACCCCTTATAAAATATCTGAAATCTATATAATCCTTGACTTTTCTTAACAGCCCCTGTAACCTCTAGAAAACACTTATGTAACTCCAAATAAACCCTTGAGTTAAACTTTGATTGACATACGAGGAATATTATTTGATCATTTCATTTTATTAACCTTGATTGAAAACACAATATACCAAAAACTCCCTACAATTTATTAAAAATGCAAAAAACTTTCTGTATATGACTATTTTCCCACTCTGGATAGATTATAAAACCCTATTCGGAGGGATAAAATTGTCATCTATAGATGATTTTTTGCATTTTAACACATTGTAGGGGATTATGATATACTATATTTTCAATTAGGGTTAAATAGATAAAATATTCACAAAATTATCCTAATCTGTTAACGAAAATTTAGCTTGGGGGGCTATTTAAATTTACATAGATGTTTCACGGGGTTTATAGATTTCATGCAGTTTACAGTGGGTTGTTTGGATTTTTCCCTTTATTTTATTGTTTATAGAAAATATAGTCAGTACAATCTCTAAATTTAAGACTTCTAAAAAAAATTTGATTATGAGGGGGGATAATAAAAAATGAAGAGTAACAACTGTTAGAATCAACAATTGAAGAGAATGAATCAAAATATTATTAGGGTTCGTACCCAATATTTATAGTACAAAAAAGGAAAAAGAGAAAAAGACTAATATGCCCTTAATCCTAACATATGTACACATTTAACACTCCCCCTCAAACTCATGGTGGATCATACATCGAGAGTTTGCTCAATAAGAAACTATGCCACTGAAGTGTATGTGACTTTGTGAAGAAGTCAAATAGCTGAAGAGAAGAAGAAATATATGGGAGTGATATAGTGCCTGCAACAAAATGATGACGGACGAAATGACAATCGATCTTGATGTGCTTCGTATGTTCATGAAAAACTGGATTGCTAGCAATCTGAATGGCGCTCTTGTTGTCACAATATAAAGGAGTAGGCGCAGATAGAATAACACCCATGTCAAAAAGGAGATGTCGAAGCCAAACAACCTCAGCAGTAGCAGATGCCATAGCACGATATTAAGTCTCAGCACTTGAACGAGAAACAATGTCCTGTTTCTTGACCTTCCAAGATATAAGAGAGTCACCAAGAAACACACAGATACCAGTCATGGATTTTCGAATTGTGACATCTCCTGCCCAATCAGCATTAGAATAAGCGCGAAGTTCTAGGGTAGAGGAAGATGGTAATAACAGAGAACGAGATATGGTGCCATGTAAATAGCGTATAATCCGAAGAGCTGCTGCATAATGAAGTACAGTACGAGGGGCAACAACGAACTGATTGACAATATGCACAGCATAGGCAATGTCAGGATGAGTGACAATGAGATATACGAGGCTCCCAACAAGCTGTCTATAATGAGTAACATCGGCAAGATGCTCTCCATCGTTAGGTCTGAGCTTAGCATGTCAATAGGGGTGGGAGAAATGCGATCATTAGTCAGACAGGTAAGGTCGATCAAGTTAGCAGTATACTTGCGTTGGGAGAGAAGATAACCATGTGGAGCGGAAACAACTTTCAAGCCTAGAAAATATCAAAGTTTTCCAAGATCTTTCATCTCAAATTGACGTTGAAGATGTTGTTTGACCGACTGTATATGAGAAGAATCATCGTCGGTAATGATCATGTCATCAACATAAAGTAGTGGGATAGTACGATGAGGAATAGAGGTGTGAACAAAGAGAGCTGGATTAGAAAAACTCGAAACAAATCCAACAGCACAAATAGCATCAGTGAATCAAGCAAATCAAGCGCGAAGAGCCTGCTTAAGACCATAGAGAGCATGGCAAAGATGACATACATGACCTGATGGATGAGGAAGGCCCGAAGGAGGAGTCATGTATACCTCCTCTGATAAGTCACCATGAAGAAAGGCGTTCTTGACATAAAGCTAATAAATGGGCCACTGACGAATAAAAGCAACTGAAATCAAAGTGCGAACAGTAGTCATCTTCGCTACAGGAGCAAATGTCTCATCATAATCAATATCATGGTGTTGAGTAAAGCCACGGGCAACTAACCGAGCCTTGTGACGCTTCATCGAACCATCAGAGTTGGTCTTGATCTTATAGACCCACTTATAGCTTATAGGAGTCTTCCCTGGAGAAAGTGGTATAATATCCCACATATGAGTGCGTTGTAATGCACTAAACTCCTTTGCCATAACACCTTCCCATTTTGGAATGCCGACAGTCTCATGATATGATTGGAGCTCCCAATGAGTGGAAACAGCTGAAAGAAAACACTGAAAACTAGGAGAAAAAGAATTAGAGGCAACCAAGCTAAGTTGTTGAGGAGGTCGACGAGCGTGAGGTGGATTGCAACGAGGAGCAACTGGTGCGGAAGCAGAATCGTCTTCTGGCGAAGCAACATCAGGAATAGGTGTAGGAGCAGACAAGATCGTCCCACGTGAATCATCCGGAATCGAGTGTGACGAAGACGGCAATGGTGAAGAAGAGACTGGCGACGAAGAGTGGTCAGGTACATACGAAATGGACGACTCAGGAATAGAAGATGAAGATGAGAAATCAGGAATGAAAAAGTCCAAAAATGTAACTTCCTCAACCTTGGATGGGGGAAGAGGGACTGAAGGCGAGCGAAGAGCATAATAAGGATGATTCTCAAAGAATGTGACATGACAGGATGTCCGAAGGTGACGAGTGATGGGATCATAGCATCGATATCCTTTGTGCTCATTACTGTACCCAAGAAAGACACATAGCTGAACGAGGAGACAACTTGGTACGCTCAACAGGAGGAAGGAGGACAAAACACGTGCATCCAAACACACGGAGACGAGAATAATCAGGAGGACTGTGATGAAGACGCTGAAAGGGGGAGATGCCAGCGGTGATAGATGAAGGAGTGCGATTGATGAGATACACACTTGTGAGAACAGCCTCACCCCAAAACTGAATAGGAACAGAAGCAGAGAGGAGTAAGGACCGCGTCGTTTTCGAGGATATGATGGTGTTTATGCTCAGCAACCCCGTTCTGCTGGTGAGCATAAGGAGTGGAAAGTTGTGGTAGAGTGCCTTGGGAGGATAAAAAATCACGAAAAGCATGAGAGCAATACTCTCCCCCACAATCAGAGTGAAACACCTTGATACGTTTGGAAAACTGAGTTTCAACCATTGTGGCAAAAGATTTATAGATGGGTAACAACTTTGAACAACTATGCATTAAATATATCCAGGTAAAGCGTGAAAAGTCATCAATAAAAATAACATAATAACGGTTACCCCCTTTAGAAGGAATAGGAGAGGGACCCCAAACATCAGAGTGGACTAAATCAAAAGGAGAAGCAGAAATGTGATTACTAGTAGAAAATGGAAGAACCAAGTTGTTTGTCAACTTATAGCCCACACATGGTTGAAGCTTAGTTTTGGAAAAGGAACCTAAAACACCGGTACTTATTAGATAACGAAGTCTTGGAGAGAGAGATGACCAAGACGGCGGTGCCAGACATCAAAGGAGGAAGGAGAAGAGGAAATCAAGTGAGCAGAAGCTGCAGAAGATGAAGGAATATGAAGATGATCCATGTAGTAGAGCCCACCGCGTCTATAGCCTATCCCAATCTGCTTCCCTGTACGACGATTCTGTACAGAACAAGTAGAAAAATCAAAAGTAATGAGACAATCATGATCAGCAATTTGACCAACAAAAAGCAAATTTAATGAAAGTCCAGGAACATGAAAAACATCGAAAAGTCGAAATCGATGAGAAGGATTAGCAAGAGAACCAGAACTCGACACAGGCAGAGGAGTGCCATCTGCCGTACGAATAACAGGAGTGGGAAACAAACAAGTGGGATGACTAATAAAGGATGACTGAGAAGTCATATGATGTGAAGCCCCAAAATCAAGAATCCATGAGGAAGCGAGGTTACCTGTAGCCGCGGTAGAAGCAGAAAAGGAAGCAGATGAATCACTATGAGTCACTAAACGTAGCATGTCATGGAGTTGTTGTTGTTGGAGGTGGAGCTGCGCAAGACTCTCAGTAATATGAGAGGGAGAATATGCTGGAGGATCAGTAGAAAAATCAGATACAACAGCAGCTACAGTGCAAGGCTGAGAACGACGTGGAGGAACTGTAGATGGTGCCAGAGGCGCTGGTGCACGAAATGCTGCATGATCTAGTGGACGAGGTGTTGGAGGAGATGCTCTAGGAGCTGAAGTGCGAGGTACATAAACAAGAGGAGCACCAACACGAGCACACTTACGACATTCAGATTGCACGTGTCCATATTTATGGAAATAATAGCAAGTGACCCAAGTGGAGCGATTGTCTTGACGATGTGCAACATTCATAGAACTGTGATCAACGATAGGCGGAGTGACAACAGTGCGAAGACGTGTCTCCTCAGCAACAAGCTCAAAAAGAACCATATCGAGAGACGGTTTGGGAGAGCAATGAAGAATCTGTGCACGAATAGCCTCGAACTTAGGATGAAGACGCATCATAAACTGGTATAACCGCTGACGATTACGATACTCACGAAAGCGTGTTAGAAAAATACCCTCCATATGAGGATCCATAGGCGTGAGTTGATCCCAATAATCGGACAGAAGAGAATAAAAATCACGAATAGAAAACTCCTGTTGATAAGAGGTTGAGATGGCCTGATGTAGATAGAATTCCTGAGCACCATCGGTCTGTGTATAGTAATTCTTAAGAAAGTCCCAATATTCCTTGGCTGTAATGAGCGGCTTTAGATGTTTGTGGATATTTGAAACAACCGAAAAAGCAATATAGGCTTTCACCCGAGCATCGGCCTCCTTCCATGTCAACAATGCCTTAGTATATGTCTCAGTTGTGGCCTTGATGGTGGTCTCATCGGAACCTAGCGGAGATGATTCAAGTACAGGAGCTGGATCGGTATCGGTAACATGACCCAATAGACGACGATAATCAAGCTGAAGTTCAAGAGTAATAGACCAGACGTCATAATTGTCAACATCAAACTTGATATCGATGATCTGAGTGCTATTCGTAGCCATAATAGTCAAACAACGAGAATAACAAAAAATATATGCCTCGGATGGAGAAAATAAGGTCACTGATACGTGCAGAATAAAAAATTGAGCAAAATGAGTACCAATATGACTATATTTGGAGTCTGAATGAGCCCGTAGCAACCAGATAAAGAAAATACCGAAAAATCAGAACCGGGTCAGGCATCTAGATCCGGGTCGGGCAGCTGGATCCGGGGGCGAACGGGTGCTGGGCTGGGCGCAAACGGGTGCTGGGCTGAGCGCGAGTTGGTACTAGGCCGGGTGCGAGTGGGCGGTGAACGAGATGCGTCCTCGAAGAGACTGGTACCAGATTTCATGGACTCGGCAAATCCTGAAATATCCAGGCACGATCACGGGCACGCGCGGGTGGGACAAGGACAGTGCGTGGACGGTGCGCGTGTGACAAGGCGCGGTAGAGCGGCGCTGGACTTGGTGCGTGTGACTGGGCGTGGCAGGGCGACGCTGGACGGAGTGCGCGTGATTGGGTGTGGCAGGGCAGCAGAGCGGATTTGGGTGGCACGACATGGCGGCAAAGCGGTACTGGGCGGCGTGATGGCATGGCGGCACAGCAGTAGCGGCAGCAGATCTGTGCGAGGGTAGCCATGAGGCTGCGCGGGTGGGTGGCGGTACCACGCGGGGGTAGCGGATCTGTGCTACGAATGGTGACGAACGGGGTGACGAACGGCGGAGCGTCTACGATCTCGCGAACGGAGAATAACGTCAACAAAAAAATCAAATAAAAGAAAAACTTGGATTCAAGCTAAAGAGAATAATCCAAAATATTATTAGGATTTGTACCTAATATTTATAGTACAAAAAAGGAAAAGAAGGAAAATATTAATATGCCCTTAACCCTAACATATGTACACATTTAACAACTAACAAGAGCATATCCTCTGTGAGGGAGGATCCTTGGGTGATTACATTAGTAAACAACATTTGCAACAAAAAAATTATTCTCAATAGTAGTGCCCACCCTGAGATTAGCTTGAAGAGATTGGGTCTCAGGTGTGGTTCTAAAATGGGACCCTACATTCACATGTAGTTTTTATGTTCATAGTTGCAAACAAATTTTTTTTGTTTTCAGAATTTAATTTTTTAATTTTTTTATAAGTAATCCTAACAAAAATGAATCCACATAGAATAAGAAAAAAAATATATAAAAAAAGAAAATAAAGTGATGCATTAAAAAAAGCAGAAATACAAGAAGATATAACGAAGGATAAAATAACAAAAAATAGAAAATAAAAAATAACATGTGTTTTTCATTGTAGATCAAATTAAATAATAAATAAAATAAAATCCTCCTGCAATAGTAACAGAAAGATTAAATAAAGAGAAACTATGAATAAGTTTTTTTATTTTTTAAAATTCTAATAAAAAAATGAAATAGAAAATACACTAAAAAAAATGGGTTTGCAACATGTACAAACCGTCGCGAAAAGTTCACAAAACCGTCATGAAAGTATTTGCGGTGGTTTCAATTAGCACCCGCAATAGCTCGCATCACAAAAAATGTGTGATGATTAGCACCCGCAAAAAAGGCTTTTGCGACACTAGTTGGCGCCGTTGTAAATAATGAATATTGCTATAGTAAAAAAACTTTTTTACGACAGTATCCTATTCCGCCGCTAAAAGTCCTTCCCCCCATTGCAAAGGATGCCACTAATATTTTTTATGTGCTGAATTGAACCGTCGCAAATGATTTTTAATTTTGGTAAAAATTCTAAATAACCAATATTGTTGTTTCATTCAAATAACCCTGTCAAAATATTAATACTGATAAATTTAATTCCTCTACAATATTCTACAATTATCCAATAACAAAAAAAATTCAATTTCTTTAAATTTTTTGTAAAGTAATAAAAAAACTTGAACACAACATTAGTTTTTATATATCAATGAAAACATCAAACAAACTATCCTTCCCAAGCAATCGCAAAACGAGAACTGGAATCTTGCCCAAGCGGAAACGATGATTTAGACAATAAGCACATTCTTTAACCTGTAAAAACAATAAAATGAAATTTATCACTTGTACTTTACTTTTGGGAATGAAAAAATAATAAAATATTTTTACAAAGAAAAAATATCAAAAGGAATGAGAAAAGTAGGAAAAAAAAAAGACAATCAAAAGTATTTGACATAATAATCGAGTACTAAAAAATTGAGGATTTCATGAATAGAATATTGTCATCAATCACTGAAGAAAGATCTTCATGTGTCATATACATGTTCTTACCAATAGAAAATTTTTAGGCCTATATATCAGCTTTATGAGAAATTGGATAACCATAAGACATTTAATGCTTATAAATGTATCATTTGCTACTCTAAGACCAACTAAACATCCAAGAAGTGCATTAATCTAGTGGCAGGCCAATAAACTGTGAGACTGATGCAAATGTAATATAAACCAACCAAGGGATTAAAAGATATTCAAGATACCCATATGAGATATGAAGTGAATAAAGGCTTCTGTTAGTGTCATGTGGCGTGTAATTCATAGAGAGAGGGTGGGGGAGAAGAGTAAGTGGAGGTCTTCCGCAAAGAAAAAATGGCTGAGCAAGAAAAATTACCTGAAGAGGCAGCAGGCTTGTCATGGTTCTAACAATTCTTCCGCAAAGACAAAATTGGGAACCATGATTAAAGAGATGGTGGACTATGGTGGGAAGTGCTATCAGGAAAAGTGGCAGGGGGTTGTGGCTGATCTCGGGAGGGTTGGATCGGCAGCCATGCAGACCGTGGGGGTGGATCAGAGACCACGCAGAGTCAAGAGAGGGTTGGATCGATGACAACGAGGACCGACTGCGGCTGATCCCGGGAAGGTTGGATCGACAGCCACACAGATTTGTTGGTGTGGATCGGCAACCGCACAAAGCCCGGAAGAGGATGGCCATCATTGCGGATCACGATGTCCGTGGCGGAGTGTGTTCAGTGGATATGAGATGGCAGCAACCTCGGCTCTGATACCAGTGTACGTCCTTCCATGAGATCTAAATCATGATGACCAGGCCCTATACGCACTTGATGGCGGACCACGGCCGCTGTGCCATAGGGATCAGAGAGGCTGCTCGCTCCGATCCCTTCGGCACGGAGGGAGGTATTTGAATTATTCTTAAATTGTAGGGGTTATTAATATACTACGTTTTCATCTTGAGTTAAGCTAAGAGAATATTGATATTCGGTTAACAGACATTTAATTCAAGGGATTTATTTGAATATACATGTGGGTTTGTAAGGGGTCATGTGAATTTCAGGAAAAGACAAAGAGTTATATGAATATTTGACATTTATTGGAGGTTACATGGCCTTGTTTTTCAATTTTTTTTTTTACCCAATTAGATAATGATCATCATGATCAGTTTGAGTTAATATAGAGGAGTGGGGTGGACGAATGGCTGTAAAGTTTTTTTTTTTTTTTTGACTGGTAAATTTTTTGAAATTCTATGAACTTTGAAATTTTTTTTTGGTAAAAGCTAATAATGCGTTCTCCAATGGCTCTAAAGTTGGAACCTGAATAACACTATGTTTATTGAAGATGGATGCATAATCACACACAACTTTTTAACCCAATTTGTTATTCGACATTGTACGGAGGCCATCACACACACTGATCGATT